>JAGTTH010006229.1:0-108409 GCA_022606485.1 Agraylea sexmaculata | reverse complement strand
GTATTTCTATAGGAGCGTCTGTAACTTTGCTGTATTAACCTGATTACCCAGGCTTAAGTTTATTTCCCAACTTATTTATTAATACCTCCACGCCCGTCTCGTTAAATTACATAATAAAATAGATATAAATATACTTCTGGAATATTTTGAAAGTCTGGAATCGAGGCTTCTTTTCTCTTTTTCCAATCGTTGCAATGTCGACTTTGCACCTTCATAAAGCCTCTCTATTTTATCTAACTGCTGACATTTTTCTTCGTATTTGTTCTTCCAGCGATCTGCCGTTTCCTGCCAACTAATCAGAATATTTTTTTGTATTAATATTATTACTTATTAGTATTATACTCATTAGTCATTTATCAAGCATACCGTTTCTGTTTATCCCATAAAGCGATTTGCTTAGCTTTCAGTGAAATACCAGAAGAACTATTGGTATTTTTTTCATTCAATTGTTGCTCTAATAATTCAATTTTTCGATGCAAATGCTCAACATCTGATCCGCTACTTACAAATTTAGAATTTTCAACACAAGACCTACAAATTTTAATCCAATTAATTGTCAGATTTAGATTTGGGTATAAACAATATTAAAGAATACTCACATTCGAGACATTTGAGATTTTACATTTTGCAATTCTAATTTTGATCTACGTTCTCGTGCACTTAAAATTTGTAATTGTTTTCGTAATAATGAATTTTGCTTTGCCAACATATATTTTTCTCTTCTTATTCGATCAATTATATTGTCTGACCTATAATATATTTTTACTTTATTAAAAGATATGCTCGATATTTTGAAATACTCACCAACTTCTTCTTTTCATTTCTTTTAATGTAGAATCATGATCGTTGCAAAAATCACCTGCATCTTGTTTTTTATCATCCATCGTTACAAACTCATCAATTTCTAGTAATTCGGAAATATCAAAAGACGGGTCGGTGCTTGATATGATAGTTTGTAAGTTGATAACTTGATGCTATAATTAAAAACAAATTATGTTAGAAAATATTTATGTACATCTGTATTTTAGGATTAAACACCTTCAATAGGTCATGTGATTTTTCTAATTTGTGGATCAAAGTATCTTTTTCGGTAATTTGTTTTATCGCCAAAGATGCTTGATCATTTAATTGAACTTCCAATGTACTTATTGCATGTTTAGCATCTGCTAATTCCGATAACCAGTGATTTGTTTCAGTTTTGTATGAAACAACTTCATGACTGTGTTTTTCTTCGAGTCTTTTACTAAGCATTTCCATATTTGCAAACCTTTCAGCTGCTAGACTTTTCCATCTTTCACATTCTGATTTCAGAGATACTCTAAAAACATTCTCCATTATAACTGTTATTAAATTAATAATTCTCTTACTTACAAGTTCGAATGTTCATTATCATAGTCTCTCTGAAGTTGAAAGCACTTGGCCTCTAATTCCAATACTTTTCCTCTATTCAATTCATTGTTGGAATTATTACTATCGCTTATGTTAATCTCATTAAATATATCTTTTAATCTAAAATTTAACATTCAGTTTTAATAACATTGCATCGCGTATATTAAATGTTTATTATCTACTTATTCAATTCATTTTCTAAGCCCTTCATATTTATTTTCATCTCAATAATTTGTTTTTGAGCCGCAATGCTAGATTTTTTATGATCTTCTTTCTCGTGCTCTAATTTATTTTTCAACTGCTCAATCATCGCATCTTTTTCACATTCAATCTCTTTTAAACCTTCCAAAAGATTTTTCAAATTTTCCAAATCACCATTTACATAAATTTGCTTTTCTTCCGTTTCTTGATTCTCACATTTTGCCTTAAGTTTTTTAATCATGTTGTCTTTTTCTTCCAATAGGTTATTAAAATAAGCAGCGTCTCTTTCGACCTGCTTATTTTTCAAATCTAGCTCGGTTGACATATTAGTAACCAAGGTTGAATTTTTTTCAGCATTTTTTTCCAATTCGTTCAATTTATTTTTCAAATTTGATATAATTTGGTCATCTTCGTTTTGTAACTCAGTTTGAATTAGTTGATTTTTACAAAAATACTCCGTTTGGATTGTTATAGAATTTTTGGTTGAAGAATTATATTGAATTGGGTTTTGACAATTTTTTGTTGGTGATCCTGGCAAATCCTCATTATCAATCGGAGTGGAAATGTTTTTTATTTTGCCAGCAGGCGAGTCTTTGATAATTTTCCTTGGTCTCGGAATCGGAACCTTATCGGGAACATCTTGAATAATATAATTAAATACAATAAATATTTCAAATGATAATTGAGTATAACATACAACCTTGATAATTATAATCATCCACATCACTTATCTCAATATTTGAGGTGGATTTTTTAATTTTATTATTATCAAATTTAAAAACATCATCTGAATGCATATTATTTCCGAGAGAAAATGAGATCATTAGTAAACTCTCTTCAAGTGATTCAATTTTCAACTCGAGCTGATGTTGTATATTTTTATAATTATCAATACTATCAGACATTATTTTCTTCTCTCTGGACCATTTGGACTCCTTAAAACATATATTTATATAATTTATCAAATATTATTATTCTCATTATATAATACTAACATTTATTTTCAATTGAACCATGTGTGAGCATTTAAAAAATTCATCAATCATACAATCATTTTTATCAATAGAGAGAAATTCTGCATTTTTTTCACTTATTACTCTATTGATTAAATCATCTTTCATGTTTTCAAAATCTTTTCTTTCATTTTCAAATTTTTTCAAGTTTACAATCAATTCTTTTTTGGCATTCAATATATTTTCTAGGCTTGAGAGTGGCAGGCTTCCTTGATATTGATTTCTTAATGTTTGCAATGACATACTCAAAAAACTGGAAGTAGTAAAATTAATTACATTTGTTATTTTAATTTAATATAATTAAACAGTTTCATTTGTACTTTATTTTCAAGTTGGATTTTGCTATGAGATCATTAAATTGAACATCTTTTTCATTCAATATTTCTTCCAAATGTTTACTCTTCTCTTGTTCTTTTACTAAACTATTCGATAGTTTTTCTCTCTTTCTGTGCATTTCAGCAGTGTGTAAATGGGTTACCAGTATTTCACTTCCTAATCTAAATGCACAATAGAAATAATATAAAAAATATGGAGATTTTTGTGGTCAAAATATTTTATATACCTCGCTATTATAGCTTTAGAATCACTGACTGATTGCAAGTCTACAATTTGATGCCGCAACATATTCGCTTCCAAATCAACCAATAATTTGGTATGTTGAAGATCGCCAATCTAAAAAATGATTGTCATTAGCGACTCGTATTTATAATGATTTCCATTTAACAAACCTGATCTGTTAATTCGTCAATATGATTAGTCAATTTTCTATTTTCAATTTTTAGATTATTTATTTCCTTTTTAAAATCATCATTTCCATCGGATGAAAATGTAAATGATTGAAGCTTATTCCTAAAAAAAAAAGAATTAATATATGGATATATAGGAACAAAATCATCAAAAAATCGTATTTACATAAGGGTAGCTTGTTGTTGTTGTAATTCAAAATTAGTTGTTTCTAGGACCGTGATTTTTTCTTCTGAAGCCTTTAATAATTTTTTGAAATCATTCGATTTCTCATTTGCGATGTCAAACTGTTTTTTAAACACTTCATTTATATTCTCTACATATGAAACCTTTTGCTTGGCAGATATCAGATCAAGTTGAGTATTTTTAAGTTGAATTGAAATATCTTTCAAATTAACATCACCTAAAATCAAGAAATCGCTCATAATACATTTTTCAGTACAATTTATTGTCTTGTCAACTAACTTTTCCCACCACTACTTAATATTGCATTTTTGTTTGTTTCGTCCCGTAAAAGTTCCTGCAATTCACTATTTTGCTTTTTCATCAATTCGATTTGGAAATTCAACATATCTTCGTTTATAGTATTATTATTACTGTGAATTTTCTCATTGCAGTGCATATTTTTATATTCGTGATTCAAAACTTGTCTATATTTCATTTGTGTCACATTCAATAAATTGTAGTGTTTTAAAAATGTTTCGACGGGGACACATTTTCGTAAAATATTTTGGACTTCCATCAATTGAAAATTTAGTTTTTGCTGGGTAGTTTGCATACAATTAATTTCCTTCATCTTTTCCAATTTAAATGATGAAAAATCAGACAGTAAACTATCATTTTTTGATCTGGCTTGTTTCATACATTCTTCCACGTATTTCAGTTTTCTTTCCAAAAGTGATTTTTCACTAATAACAGTATTGATATCCACTTTATCATCAACATGTTTTGAATCATTTTCAAAGTCAATTTTCATTTTCAGCGTTTCAATTGCGTCTTTGTAATTTGTTTCTTTCTGTTCCCACTGGGCTTTTTCAACATTATATTGTGAAAATGCTTCTGTCATACTTTCATTTATAATTTGAAATTGATTATGAAAATGTCTGAGGTTCTCATTTAATAATGATAAATATTTTTGATCAGCTGATTTAGTAATTGAATCAGTAACGGTTTCCGGGGTAGTAAAATCAGGGGATGTATGCTCTTCACTAATATTTATAGAATTTTGAATTGTTTTGGGGGATTCAATCCCTTTAGGAGAATTTTTCGTTTTTAAATGATCTATTTCTCTCTCTAAATGAACAGTTTTTATTATTTCTGCATCTAATAAACTCAACGCCGTTATAATTTCCTTCCTGTAATTTTTTTTAGCAATTCCCATATTAATGTAAGATTTTTAAATATTTTCAACAAAATAAAATTTACCTAGCGTCATTTAGCAATTTCTTTAATTTTTCTTGACATTCTTTTTGTATTTTAGATTCTGACAAAATTTTCATTGACGGATGATACCATTGCGTATTGTGTCGATCATCCAATATTTTCAATAAATTTTCAAGACAATTAAATGTCACTTCATTTGATATATGTTTGGCTAAATATAAAATTTATACAATTATTAAACGTTTAGTTTTTCAATAATAAAAAATGTGCTCACTTTTTTCTTTAAGAGAATTAACAATTTCTTGAATTCCTTTACGAAATATTTCATTCTCTTCAATTATATTGTCATAATTCTCCTTGACTAATTGGAGTTTCTCGTTTACTTCTTTAATTTTTTCTTCCTTGGCAATATCTATGCATTCGCTGAAAAAAAGTTTTATTCATAGTTTAGTTCATTCATAAAATAGATTTTAATTAAAAGCTACCTCAAATCATCTTTTATAATAGTGGTTTTGGGAAGATTTTCATTTATTACAGGTAATAAGTCTTTCTCAAGTATTTCTTCATTCAAAAACATAGAAATGAAGCGATCGGGTATTTTTAGTCCCATATCATTTGCATAACTACACAATTTCTTAATACATTTTTCCTTTTGGCCAAGTTTTATCTGTAAACTTATTTTTTCTTCCTCTAAAGTAGTGAGATTTTGCAAAACCTTATCTAGATCTCTCTTTCTTTTTGCATGCACAGATAAAATATCATCAGTCGCTATTGGTTGTTCGGGTGGTAAATTTAATTTCTTTCTAAAATGTTTAATTCATTAAAATAAATCAGGATTTTTGTCAAGACCATTAATCTTACCTCATTACTGAATTTTCTAATTGGAGTTGATCTCTGTAGTGAATATGTTTATTGTTTTCTGCAATCAATTTGTTAATATGCTCATCTCTTACTTTGATTTGTTGCTTGGCTTTTTTATAAGAACATAATGCTTCTTTTAACCCTAACTCTCCCATTTCAAACATATTTATTCTTTTTAATGCTTCAGATAGCTAAAAGATCAATAGTACATTTGGATAGTATCAATATAATTTTATATGAATCTTTTACCTCAAATTCCTTGATTTTCAAAACTTCTTCAATATCATGCTTTTCATAAACAGAGTTTTCAAGATCAACTTTTAATTGTTCCAATCTATTCATGTTTTTTGAATTTTCATTGGGTATATTATTTTGTAAATTATGTATTACTTTTTCTAAAGATAGTTTTTGTTCATTTAGATTTTCTATAGTTTCAACAGATTTTGTTAAATCTATTGTAGCTTCATTCAAATTCAATCTGAGAAATTCTATTTCATCTTCATACTTCTTAATTTTCTAAAAAATAGTATATAACAACTTGTACTAGATAATAAAAAGACGAAAAATTATATAAATATTATATTCACCTGTATCATAAAATTAGGGTCGGTATCGGTGTACAGTTGAGGTTCTGAAGCTTTCTTTTGTAATTTTTCAATTTCTAGTTCTTTGGCATCTAGCAAATCCTGCATTTATTCAAAAATTGTTTACCAATTTCCACAAAATATTATTTTAATAAAATACCTTCCAATCATTTATACGAGAGTCCATTTGTAAAGCAAAATCATTCATTTGGATATCTTGTTCTGCATTTGCGGAGATCAAATCATCTATTTGATTTTTTAATGATAAATTTATGTTTTCTAAATCTTGGATTTTCTCTGTAATTCACTCAATTTTGTAGATTTTATTATGAAATAATTTATACCACAATTATTAACCATACTTACCCATGTAATGGTTATTTTCACTTTTTGTGTTAGTCAGTACCAATGTTATATCTTTTATTTGTTCAGTAGCTTCCGAAAGCTTCTCTTTGGTTTCAACTAATTTCATTTTCAGCAGTTCATTCTCATCATTTAATGCCTTAAATTTACAAATAAAGAAACTCGGCACACAATCAGCCTTATTCTTAGAAAATCATATTACTAAAAGAGTATTAAAGTACCTGAACGTCAAATAGAAGAGATTGAATGTTTTTATTCTTCTTTCTGATTATCTGTGTTAACTCTCTCATCTTATCAAATTCTGCTACAGGATCGGGTGATGAATCACTATCGTTGATCTGATCTTGAAAATATCGATGTATTCCACTTTCATCAACTTGAATCTATTATAGAGTAATTATTTTTCATACATATTGTATGTAATTAAATAATTGGTAACTTTAATTTGTAATTAAACTTATATACCCTATTATCACTCTCTTTAATATCCATGTGTTTTTTACTTTTATCATTTTGATTTTCTTGTTTAAAGCCTCAAAAAAATTAAACCCACAATGAGTACTTTTTATTTGATTATTTAAATTTGAAAATATATAAATAATTGACATAACAAATTACAATATATTTTTTAATATTACCATTTTTACTATTAGTGTTACTATCGCTTTCATCATCAGAATCATATTCTGATTCAGTAACTTTCTCAGCCATTTTAAGGCAGGTGAACTCACTCAACGTTCCTTTGAAAACAATACTATGCTTTTTTTATGATTGAGTATAACAAAATTCTCATTCTGTAATCGAAATACAATGATACTGTGTTTTGTGGTTTTGTTGTCAAGGAAAACAAATGGTAGTCATAACAAAAACTAACAGAGACGACCAGGAAGTTAGTTTCATAAAAAATGCATATATTTTTGTATTTTATTTATTAAAAAAAAAGTTACTACTAGTTTTGGCACATATATATACATTGAAAGATTTACAGTTTTTATGTATTTTTTTTATTTTTACTCAATCATTTTTGGTCTACAAGTTTATTCAAAAAAAAAAATTACATTCAAGAAATTTAGAACACATAAATAAAAATTAAAAAGCCTGCTTAGAATTGGAGGTACCAAATATTTTTAATCTATGAATACTTAAAATTTTGTTCATATTAATGTGTTGTCTCCTCACAAAACCGAAATTAGACCAAGGGGTAAGATGCTGATGAAGCAATACCGCAGTGATTATCCTTGTTTCTGGCCATCTTGATGTAACCATTGTCTCCCCAAGTTTCGGACCAGGAGTTCTTCACTAACCAGTAATCGTTACCATTTTCGTCAGTTCCGTACCCAACAGCCAACACCTAAAAGAAAATTTAGAATTGTCATTAATAATGTGTCAATTTTAGAGTGAGAACCATAATGATTGAAATACTTACTCCGTGATCCAAATTAGATGAACTGCATGATGGTTCATAATAGACTCCACTGTGATAAAATTGGAATGATTCTTGAGAAGCATCAATAGCAACTGAAACTGGACCAACTGTAGCGATAGCCTCCTTTAATTTGTCTTCGTCTCCTTCAGGAATATCAACGAAGCCAGCATCAGTGGCACCAGAGTTTTTGGGATTGTACCTGAAAATCAATCACCGGATATACTTTCTGATATCTATTTATTAGAAATAGATTCTACCTGCATCTATCATCCATTGCTTCATAAGGATATGTGTTTTCGGTATCGATACCACCATTATCTTTGACATAACTGAAAGCATTGTCCATAAGACCTCCGTTGCAGCCATTGTTTCCATAAGATGATGAACAATCAACCAAATTCTGTTCAGAAAGCATCACCAAGACACCGGTCTTTCTAAAATGTTGACCTTCCAAAGCTCCGGTGGCACTGAATGACCAGCATGATCCACATTTTTTCTGATCTTTAACAGCTGTAACAGCACCGAGAGTTCTCCAATCAACGCTGCTGGGAATTTCGACATTAGCTGGTGAAATGAAAGTAGCACCGTTACTCTTATTCTGCAGTCCTTTTAATTGAGACCTAAAATTTTTTATATATTAAAATATAATTATTACATTTATTGATTAAGTTTAATTTTTATAAATTGTTGCTAATAATGTAGAATTTAATGTATTGTGTGATAAAAGTAATCTAATAATACTTTAATAAATATTGTATGTCATACAGAAAAATATGGGCGACAGCCGATAACATAGGAAACTTGAGAACATATTAATTGTGCACATTTTAAAAACAGATGAGGTCATAAGTCACAATGACGACAACCTATCTGAAATGCCATATCGCAAACATTTGTATTCCCGAAACATTGAACACCCGAATATAAAATTGGTAAAAAAAAATTTATTGAATATAAGAATGACTCACTTTGGAGAGGTACGGTTAAATCCATTGTGGATTTGTTTAAATTCAGTCGGCAACATGTCAGCGAAATGATTCTCAGCCAATTCAAATGGAATAATTCCGGCCCTGAATTTCTGATTATGTTTAGCAATGCGATGTCTATTTTCCAAAAAGATCTTCATTCTATATTTCTCTTCAGTTTCACTCTCGTATTTTTTGTTGAATTTCATCTAAAATACAAATCACCATTAGCTTACACAATAACAATACTCGATAGGATAATAGAATGTTGTTCTGACCTAAATAATGAATTATCACAATAAAGCATAAACAAGTACAATAGTTTGAACTTTGACCCGAGACGCAAAACAAATCGTGTATTATAGATATCGAACCAAACCTATTTTATCTTTGTGCATAAAGAGCTTACATCCATTGTGAAATAATATTAATATTTATACAAATAATATGAACCAATGAGTGTTATACTTTTTTATGAGAAATAAAATATCTCAGTAGCATATACACTCGACAAAAAAAACACGTTAGTAGAATAACAAAGACAATTAAATTAGTATGTACTGCGCAATATACTCGCCTTGTAAGTTTCCCATTCTTCTTTGAGGAGATCGAAAAAAGGCACTGCACTTGCTGCAGCAATCACAACAGCCAAAATAAGGAAGACCTTCATCTTTACACAATGTCTTTATAAATTCTTTCAAACACTGAAATGAATAAATTTAATTATCAAGCATTGTCCGCAAATCAACGAATTATTTGAGATTTTTAAATTGATGCGTCATCCGATAAATCCTAGACAACAAAGAAATCGTAACCACACACTAATCAATTCAGCAATGTCACGACGTATTTTTTAACACGGTATGTTGTAAAACGCAAATATGTACAAAAGTACTGTTACCTAAAACCAAATAACGATTTTTTTGCTTCTAGATATCGCAAAAAAAATTAAATGATCTACTTAATATAACCTTCTTTAGATAGTGTCGTAGTATGTTTAGTACAGTTTAGTATGATTGTATTTGCAATGTTTAATTGAATTAGCATCATGTAACAATACTGTTGTGAATATTACTTACGATAGTACAACCTCCCCGTCCAACGGATCAATCTGTACTGGCAGTAAATCGTTGCGATCTGGTGTTTATGTTCCGTTGTTCATACGAGCTTTTGACTAAAAAACAGGGTGTGTACAAATTCCACCACATTAATTAATACATATAATAAATATAAATAGCTTTTATCCGGTACTTGACTAGTTATTCTAAAGAATATGTTCACCATATGACCAAATGCACGCTTTTTTACTGTATAAATCACGCAAATGAGTCTTCTGATTATACATACTCATTTATGTTTTCGTTATACGAAAACCCCGATAATGTAGCAATTACCACTGAACGATAAATGACTTGTTTATTGATAAACATAATAAGTATTTCTATTTTTTATACAAAATAGACAACCCTAATCGATACATTGTGCGTTGATATTATGAACAATTCGCTGGCCCCTCCAATAATTGTGATGATTTCACGTGACACCCTGACGAAGCTCAAGCAATGTGCATGACGAATGTATTTCTTTTGTTCAGTACATATTTAAATATTGGGGGTGTGTTAGTATAACGGAAAAATAAATGAATATGTTTCAATAATTCATATTGTGTTTTTTATACTTTATACTATGTTTTTTTATATATAACAATATTCTTTTCTTTTCCTATCATCGGCAGGTTAATTATTACTCGGTTCCCACCTGGTTCATCACACGGAATTCTTCCTCCTAATCCCAATATGTATTAAAATATAATATATTATTAGTTGAAAATTGTCAATTTATGTATCTGACTACTTATTCTATCTTCCAAATGGGTAAACAAACCACACTTGTTTTTAATGAATCACGTCAGATAAAATGAGTAATTCATAAAATTTATTACCGATTATAAAGAGATCTAATATTATTGTTATGCAATATTTATACATTTTTCTGTTATACATCTTATTTAATCATAAAATAATTTTGAAATAAATATCATGTATTGTTGCGGAGTCGTCTGTGTGTTGCCAGAGTGCATTGTGACAGTAGGCCTGGACTAGTGTCGAAGAAATAATAAAAGATGCCTGACATGAAAAGCACCTATGATCTTCCCCCTGAGGAAGTAGCCTTCCTGAAGGACCAGGCTGCTCGCAGGGCTGTCAATCGTCAGATATTCTTGAAGAAATTGACAAACCCCCACAGAACCGATAACTTCATTGTATGTATTCCTTATATAACACATCAACACTACACATTTTTATACATTTTTCATGAGAAATATCAGTTGTCGGTATAATATAATAAACCATTGAATATGTTTATTGATATTATGTACCTATTTACACATATTAATAATTTGTTTTACTAGTAGCTGTAACAACAAAATGTTTATCTGTGGATCCAACGCATGGAGATGAAGTTTCCTATGATTTATAATTCAAACAATTTCTTTGAAACTATTCATATTGTATATTTCATCTTCCTATATTCCATAATTTAGCTTTCAGCTAAGAATCGATTATTACAATTTTTAAATAAAAAAATCTTTTACTGATAAAAATCTGCCATTAGATCTCAACTCCATTAGAATTGATTACTATGTTTTGTTTACTTGATAACAAGGTTGATGCATTGAAATGGAAAATGCACTTTTGATTGATTGAGTTTATGCATAATTATCTATAAATCATTTTAAATATATCTTATAACAGATTTTTAACAATAATTGTAATTGCATATATAAATAACATTTAATTTTCAGTTCGATCCTGCTTTGCAAAGATTCAATGCCGCATTCGTCTATGAATTTGATCACTTCAGACCAACTGTTAAAACTTCTTTATGGGGAATGGCATTATTTGTCATACCTACTGCTCTGTATTCATATATCGTCTGGAAGGACAGAAAAACAAAGGAACATCTCTACAGCACCGGGCAAGTGGCATACAGGGATAGGCTATTTAAATTTATTTAAACCATCCAATTCATGTTCATATAGTTAATTAAAATAAAATATATACATATAAAAAACTTATTATTTAACATATTTTATTTAATTAAATCATAAATAATACATGGGATATTTATTACTGGTTTCATAGAAACACGAAGTTCATCAAATCCACCACAATATAATTATTTATTAACTATGCATTCAAATTGAACTTCTGTCAGTCACTGTTTGACAAAAGTCAATAAAAATATTGAAATCCTGATTCATACTGATTAAACACAAATTTATTTATCTTCCAACATTTTATCTCGTGCAATAACTGATTCTTCAAATTTCACCATATAAGTTGTCCCTTGATGCCAATGAGCAGTTACTTTAGCAGGCTAAAAGAATAAAAAAGACATTATGAAGTCTTACACTTTCTTCAATAATTACAATATGTATATTAAAACACAGATAAATATGAATTGCGCAGCAATTATTCCAGTTTGTTTAGTAAGGAAATGAAAACATTTCTTCCTCGTGTCATCAATAAACAAGAAAGACCTTTGACCAAAGGCATGTAATACTGTATAACAATTTCATCGCAAATCAGCATATCAGAAATAATGCACATAATTTATTAATTAAAATATCCTTATAACAATATTGCTACATTATAAATCAAATTGCATATGTATTAATATGTAGTCTCATTACTTCATAGTGTTTTATCTATAGATTATTTATTTAAAAATATAAAAATTTGGAAGAACCCGTTAAATGACAATTTGCACAACTAAATGTGAATTACTCATTTGCAATTCAATTAATTATTTTAATTGTTAAGATTACCCAAACAGATTTTCTTGTGAAACAACAGCCCTAAAACTATACCACCAAGAAAAAAAATCAAATTTGAGAGATTTCCTAGGAGAACATCTATCAATAAAACCCTACTTTTAATAATAAGGGATTGTTTTAAATAACATGTTTTGTTGATAAATTATATGTACTTACAAATCCAGTTTTTGTTAAGACTGCTTCAATTATACCGGCATTGAAAGTGGCACAGTTCAATGAGCCTTTATCTTTCGGTACACTTATATATTTATTGACCTAAAAATTAAAGATGTCATTAAAGTTGTATCTAAAATACACCAAAATGGTGAAAAATCATATATGTACATAATTTAAGAAAAATGTAATATTAATATTACCAGTGCGTCTTTTTCAATAATATAATAAGTTCGTTCATCATCATTTGCATGTTCTAATTTATCTGCTTCTTTTCCAAATAAAGTCTAAAACATATAGAGGAATGCGGATGAAAACTATCTATGGGCCATCATTATATTCAATGCTCAAAAAAATACCTTCCATAAAGTAGATTTTATAAACAATAACATGTTGAGTAACTTTGTTTCACGTTTTCCATTTCGTTCTCTTAAAAAGTATAAATCGATCACCCTGCTTCCGACGTCTTGACCTAGTTCTGCTAATCTGAAAATGTATACTCGTGTTAATAGTGAGTAGTAAAATAATCAATATGATAGTCAGGTTAGAAGACGAGGTACTTGTTCTGCAGATGCGGCACTGTGGTCACTCTGGTCTGGCTGTAATGCACGGCCTCCGAGAACAGCAGTGCAAAGCAGGAAAGGCCGACTTCTCCTCTTCCTCTACTCAAAGGTCGCTCCAAAATATTACTCTTCATCATCACTCGCAATGATCTGTCACTTTGACACTTCACTTCGATTTCAACTATGAATACATGCAAATTACATACAAATTAGGCGTTGATATAATTGATTCTTCAATTATTTATGAATTTAGAATTATTTGTGTTTATCCAATATTTAATTACCATTGCCTTATGGATATTTTTTGCAAGTGCTGTAAAACTATTCTCATATTTTTAATGTAATTAAAATGGAAATAAATATGTATTAAGGCAAATTAATATTAAAAAATAATTCCTACACAAGTATACATGTATAAATGTGTTTATCGAAAAACGTGCACAAGTATGCGGGAAAGTGAATGGCAACATTGTGGCGGTACAAGCTAGAACAAGTTGGAAGAAACACTGCAGATTGGCGAGTTGGTTTGTGACAGTCTGACATTAGGTTTAGGCATGGGGCGTGGCGGGAAGAGCCATTGGCTGTGAGGAAGCTGAACAGTGAGGAGTCAGGAGTGAAGAGTGAGGAGTCAGGAGACAGGAGTCAGGAGACAGCAGTCAGCAGGCAGCAGTCAACAACCAGGAGTCATCGAGTACCGCCATGGCTGACAGGACAGCGCTGCATCTGCATACTCCGCCCACTGGTTATTATCATTATTATCACTATTATTATAATCTCCCTGAAACCCTCAATATTCCACCCCTCATTTATCCTATTTGCGATCAATTTATAAAAGTATTCTGCGAAAACCGAGCCAATGTTAGTAAACGTCATGCACGCACATTTTTAAACGAATTCATTTGTTTTATTGGCAAATAAAAAAAAGGAATGGAAATAAACCGTTCAAGTTTTTAATAATCTTGAAAATATCTTGTTTTACAAAAATAAATTTTGTTATCTTTTATTTCAGTGCAATATTTTTCGTTTATATAATATACAAATAACCCTTGTTCCAACATTTTCATAATCGTTTACATTACCAAAGATTCGAATTCATGAAAATGTGGAAAGTTTAATCTGTTATTATTATTATCTAATTTTGTCTAAAGAATACTAACAAGATAAATCAAACAATTATTATTAAAAAAAAAATCTGATTTGATGAAACTTGAAATAACATGTATGAAATGTAAATATTTAAACACATTGTTGAACTGCATACATCAACATAAAGTTGAGTTGCAACATTGTTGATTCCGAAGCTAAGTTTACAGTCTGAAAGATTCATCGCTTTGTATACATTTTAATAGAGCTCGCACAAGTTCTTGTGTATTCACCGAATTTAAATAAAATCTGTATAATTTATCATGTTGGGATTCATAAACTGAATCATTCAGAGCACAATAATGTCATATAGGTTGCTATTATGAACCTTCTATTTGAATATAAAGTTTTAACTTTTTTTTTCAATTGTAGGTACATTAAGCTGGACATCTGCAGGATCATCATTGAGTTCCAGGTTGCAATCTGTAATAAATAAGGAACCCTTGTTATCCAACAACTATACGACTTCTCAATATTTACGACCACCCACTTATCATTACGTTTTGGAAAGTGAATCGTCCATCTCTTCCGACGAAGGATCGGAGAGTATCCATAGTGTGCAGAGTAAAGAAACTGGTATGGTTGAATAATTATTAAGGTTTCACAATTGTAGCATGTTTTGGGACAGCTTGTGCATTAACATTTTTTTTTGATTCAGTGACAGTGTGTAGACTTACATGTGTATTTGTTTTTAATTAATTTTAAGAAAAAGCATTGTTTTGAAATATCGTATTGGGCAGATTTTATATTTTCTGCTTTCTACATTTTCATTCTTTCTTCAATGCGACAGAATCATTTTACATTCGCCAAATATGATATTTCACACCACCAACATGTCATTTATAATTTGTGTGAATGTGTGTGCGTGACATCGATTTGGTTTTTTTTTATTGTGACTAATAGTAGTATTATTACTTAACTCACACAATACATGTCTTCCTACATTATTGGAATGCAGAAAGATTTCCTCAACTTTGTGACTCACACATATACATGCTGGAACATGTTAAAACAAGCCACTGTGATCTCATGTTGGACACATTTGACTTGTGAGTGAATGCAGTTTATCTTTGATTTGCTATATTTATTCAGAATTATATAAATATTAATTTACTAATCAGAATAAATCACATTCACTCACTCTAACTGTTCCCGATATTTTATAAATCACCTTCATTTAAAAAAAAAACAAAAATGACAAAAAAACAAAAAAGAACACAATTCATAAAAAAATATAATTTTAAAAAAATCTCAAAAAAAACACAAAATAAAAAAATATATGATAAAAGAGTGAAAACACCACACAATACAAAAAAACTCATTTTTATTCATATTTAATGGTAAATATTTTTTTTTTTACTAATTATAAATTTCATTTGGCTTTCTGTGTCATAAAGGTATAATGTGTTAATGTTTCTTCTTCTTAATATTAGATGTTGCTAAGGATACCAGCGACACAGACTGGACAACCATCGATAGTGACGCATTTAGTACTGAATTTGAAGTCGCTTTAGACGATGATGATGATGAACAACCTTTTGTCGACAGCCATAATTCAGGAAGCAGTGAAGAGGTTTGTACAATTTTTAATCAGTTTTTTTAAGAAAAATGTTTAAAAAAATAGTAACCTCCTTTCCTTTGCAGGAAGTTATCGCAACATCTGTATTTCGGGCAATCTTGGATGATGTTGACTTACTATCCGCAGATTCAGAAGACTCGATGAGTGCTTCTTCTACTACTTCAGAAATAACACGTCCTGATTATTGGAAATGCGCTCGCTGTTTGACACCCAACAACAACCCCATGTTTAGATATTGTGAAAGATGCTATAAGGTGAGTTTCTTTTCAAACTATGATTATAATTTAGTTTTTTTGAAAAAGCTTGGTTTATTATGTTCATTTTTTAAATATTTTGTCGAATGTTCTTTATAGAACTTTTTTCATGTCTTTTTATAAATAAAATAGGTACGCAAGGATTTCTTCCCTCCTAGGCCTAAACACTTCAGAAAAAAGAAAGGGAGTAAAAAACAAAATAAAAACACTAAACAGGTGAAAAATGAAAGTATGCTGAATCATCTTCAAACGTATATTTCTTCTCAGTGTCAAGGTACATTATTGCTTGAAAAAGATGAATGTAATGGGCCACAGTCTCAAATATGTTTAGATTTCAAAGATATCAAAGTACCTGATAGTGTGAACAGTAGTTTTGAATGTGACAAACGAAACGAAAATAAAGTCGAAGCCGACCTAGAATCTGTAAATAATGTTGAATCTGGTGATGAATGTGAAAAGGAAAAAAATGAAAGTGGTATGCGAAAACGAGTTCATGAAAAAGATATTGATGATGAATCGACCACACCCAAAAGGGTCAAATGTAATATAGACGTATGTGCAAAAGATGTAAATAATAAAGACATAGTCTTGTCAGAAAACTATGACAAGCATACATTTTTAAGTGTTAATATAAATAATGTAAGTGATGACATCTCATTTAGTCAGCCAATGTTTTCAAGTGTAGAATGCAAGGTTCAACCATTGTCTAAATCAGTTAGTGATCCCGGCGTTAAAATTAGTAAAGATGATATTGATTTACACAATTTAAAGCATCAGTCGTTAACTGATGAAGAAGCGGAAGTTTTGTCCCTTCACAAGTCTGAACTTGACAAAGATGATGACTTGGCTAATGACAACAATAAAACAAATAATGAATCTGATATGTGCATAACGTGTCTCGTCGAACCAAAATCTGGTGTTTTTGTTCATGGTAGAATTGCACATATTTGCTGTTGTTACAAATGCTCCGTTCAGGTTTGGATCAAGACGAAGAGGTGTCCCATATGCAATTGCAGAGTTAGCAATGTACTAAGAGCTTTTGTGGTATAAGATCAAGTTGCAATGGTGGCTGTGGATACAATCTGTGCGATAAACTTGTTAACATCGCTCAATACCTTACCATGTTGTTAATGACAGTATGTCTTGGTAACTTGAGATGGTGTGGTTTTCTCGTAAGCAGATAGTGTCTGCGTTTTAGCCATATGATAAAATCTATTATTGTCCACTAGTTCCACTACCACAACATTTTTCCTATGTACATTCTCTTATTAAAGTTTTGAATAAAAAAAAAACCTATTATACTTTCCACCGAAATGTTAATTTCTATTCAAGATATTTATTTGAAAAATATTTAAAAATGCATAAATTGTGTATAATGATGTAAATGTTTTGTATTATTGTAAATGGAGATGTGGGAGAGATGAATTTATTTTGTTAAATAATTGGAACTTGGACTAGTCTCGAGCTTTTTCTTTTTATTTTAAAATGAAATATTTATTCCTTTTTTTTTTCATCGCATATATGGGCATTGCCACTGATCCTCAAATGTATATTACAATTCTAAATTCCTCAATATAAATACACTATAAACTTTTGGTTGATTTGGATGAGATGTCTTTTGAATATTTTTTTTTTATTTAAGTAACAGTGACTGTTGCAATGTCATAACCTGCACCTGCCCACCATATTTCGTTTTCTCGTATAGAGTTTATAACTCAGTTATTTAATGTGTAATGTCCAATAATGATGCGTACATCAACTTTATTTATGCATGATTAATCTAGGTCTTTTTCCATACAATGTGTATGTTTTTGGTGACGGATGCTTGTTTCACAGTTACAAATATGTTTTGTTCCGACTGTCTCATATAAATTATTTAGTGAATCAATCCAACTATATGTTTTCTGTATAACAATTCATATAAGTGTATAGATTTTTGTGATATAGATTATCTTTTTTATAAACTGTTAAGTCAGTATTCGTCATAAGGATGAACATTATTCATTCGTCCGCTTTGTACTTCACTGAATTTTGTAATGGCCTCCCAGCCATTTTTGGGACATGATTGAAAAGAAAGAGAACTAATAAAAATACTATATTTTTTCAGGTCAATTATTGTTTTATTTATATATACTTATACATAATGTATATAGGGTAATCTGTATAGTCATGGAACAGATCATTACAATAAAGAAGCATTGTTGTTGACAAATTCTAGCAAATTTAGAGCTTGTGCAAAATAAGATCTACTTAACCACCATTACTACAAGTTTGATGTGTAGGTATGTATTTTTTATGTTAGTAAATACAGACAGTGATATGTTTTGCATTAGTAGTTCTTATGACGCACAAGCTCTAGAAATATTGTTCAAACTTATAAAGACTTATAGAAGACTTTTTTGGACAATTTAATCTTAATTTTGATAGAAATTATTAAGATTTTTCAATAGAGTAGAGACTGAGGAAATCCATAATTTATTTTTTATAAAAGTAATAGCCTCAGACTATTAAAAAATCGACACTAAAAAGGCTAATTGACATAAGCGCTATTATAGTTTTTCACCTTTACGCCCGTATTCAATATAATAGTGTAAAGCTTGGGATTCCTAGGCGTGCGTCGCCGTTAACGTACACCGTAAAGACGGTAATAGAGTTGCTTTGCTATACTTTTGATCGTATTTTTTGTTAATTAGTGCCTCGCCCGAGGCGTTAACTAAAAAAAACTATCATAAGTGTAGCTAAGTAATTACTTTCGTATTTATTTTACGGTGACGTATGCCTGGGAATCCATTAATGAGAGTTTACGTGCGGTGCGTATATGAATAGAGCTGGTGTACACAAATACTATCAAGCTCTATTCGTATACACACCAATACTATCTGCTCTATCACATTCTGATTCATTACACTTTTATATTGAATACGGCCATTATAAGTATAGTTTTAATAGGAATAAAAATAAGCAAACCTTAAACCATATTTATTTATTATATTCATAAACAAAAAATAATAATGAATTTTATCAAAAAAATCGCTTTCATGTCACATAACCTTTTTGCCATCGATATTATAACACAATGTTGTTATTTTAATACAAATTCATTTCCATTACTACACATGTTACCCCGATTTAACAAATATGTAAGTATTTGCGGTGTTGATTATCAAATTATATCAAGAGTTACAATATGAAATGGTATTTTTCGTAAGTGGTTATGTAACTCGTTCTCGGTAGAGTTTACAAAATCTGTGATCAACGTTTGGAACTAATAACGATCATTGTAATTAACAGCATAATATTCGTTTCGGATGGATCATCGTGCTGTTGCCTACTGCATTTATACATTTTATATTCTTTCAAATCGACTATCTGAATTTACATTGAAAGTGCATTTTAACGAGTAAATTATGGACGCCAGATTAGGTTTATCTACGTTTCTTGTCCGGACGAAGGAAGATT
The DNA here is from genome assembly GCA_022606485.1 of Agraylea sexmaculata. Taxonomy (NCBI): domain Eukaryota; kingdom Metazoa; phylum Arthropoda; class Insecta; order Trichoptera; family Hydroptilidae; genus Agraylea; species Agraylea sexmaculata. The sequence goes on along the minus strand of JAGTTH010006229.1, from coordinate 88,491 downwards.
ATTTAACGGCATGAATACAATGTTTACATTAATATAGTTATTTTACAAATCTATCGTGATTGTACCTCAAGGACTGTACAACACACAAGGCTATATAATTTTCATTCTGAATCCACTCCCAAGGCCGATGATGGTATTGTGTTTTTTTATACTCGACTTCTTCAGACAGACGTGTGAATAGCTCATCGAGGGCATCGAACCGAATACCGTGAGTTGGTCGGACAATTTCGATTTAAAGCTTTGTAAGTCGCAGACGGGCCTACCTCCATTAAATTGACTAATTGGTGTTAATGGGGACCACATTAAAGTTATATTCACACTAAAAATATTATAGTCCAGTCCTGAATCCACACGCGATGAAACTATATAACCCAAGATCTATTTTCGGACTATTGAAATATATAATTCTCTTCTAGATTTTTATTTTATTTGTAGAGGAAGACGAAAAGTGACATGCGAAATTCCACATGACTATATTTTGAATATATGTATATAATTTACCACTGATTTTTGTTTACTAAACATAAAGAAAGTAGAGTTATTTATTTCGTTTTTAAAAGACAACAAATGGTATTATATCGACAACACCGATATTAGAAGGCCGGGCAAGTGTATGATAAATATCAAGATGGCTGTCCAAGCAGATGAATTTGACAGAGGTAACAGTAATTGACTCGTCTGCTGGGTCCGTTATATTGATATTTATACATCCAGTTGTGTGGCATTTGGAAGGATCGTAACACATGGATTGAAACTGTATTAAATAAAAAATTAGGGTTTCCGATTTCACTAATGAAGTTGTACCAACAGTAAAAACCAGATTTATATATTTTTTTATATGTATGCATAAAGTAATGGATTCCCAATCATACGTCACCGTAAACGTCATAGTGTTTTGTTAGTTAATGCCTCGGGCGAGGCACTAATTAACAAAAAATCGATCAAAAGTAGAGCAAGGCAACTCTATTACCGTCTTTACGTGTACGTTTAAGGCGACGCACACCTAGGAATCGTAAGCTTAGTTGACTCGTCTGCTTGGTCCGTCATATTGATATTTAACCATCCAGTTTACTGGCATTCAAATGCATGGAATGATCGTAACACGGATTAAAACTATTAAATAAAATAATAAAATTTTCGATTTCACAAACGATGTTGTACCAACAGTAAAAACTAGATTAATCTTAATTTATTTAAAAAAAAGAGAATATACTAATACAATAATACATAGGTATTTTTATTTATTCTTCACATAAAACAAGAAAAATAATGTAGTAACAGATTTTAAAGTGTTTTAAAATCAACGTAAATAGAAAATACAGTAGCATTTTAATGTACCGCAAAACGAGATTATAGAGTCGGTTTGAAATATACCAAATTATTACCCACAAAAACTAGTAATAACCCATGCTTAAAATACGTATGATAGTAATTGTTTAAGGCACATGTTAAAATGTTAACTATTGGTATTTGTAAATTGTAGCCCCTTGGCGTTTTAACCCTCAGTGCAGAGTGCAGATTTGATCGATGTGCTGCAAATAGATAATATTATGCTGTATACATGTTTATATGAATGTCCGTCTGGATAGTTTAGAGGGCGGCTCCCTCACTTGATTCTCTAAATAAAACCATTCGTGATTCCTCAAACTTTTTATTCAAATTATCGCTCTACATGCACGAAATTACAAATAAAATCACAATTTTCCTCGCCACTTGCATACTAGTTTTCCTGTATACTCATATAAAACTATAAACTTAGTAACACAATTAGTAAACAAGGGCCGTAATATAAGTGTTTTATTGAGTCGTGTGTGTACGAATAGATAAAAGCTTGATTTGTTGGTGTACACGCATACGCACCGCACGCACACACTCTCATTACGCCATTATTTTGAAGACTGCCTAAACAAACTAGTCGAATAGTATATGTTGTATACATATATTCCGAAATAACTAATATTTTAAACTGATTTTTCTTACAACAGTTTAGGAATTTAAAGAGCGATCAAAATGCTGTAAAAACACAAACGACTTTATACTACATAAGATTTATAACAGTATTTATAATTATACATAGTTGCAAGTAGAGGCCGAAATTTTTTTATTTATTTATTTGCATATAAACGCTCTTAAGAGCTTTTTTACAGACAAAAATAATGTATATAAAAATAAAATATAGTAAGGTGTATGAAGCAATAATTTATTATGTTACTTTTGTATAAGGTCCCTCCTAAACAAGCCCTATAGGCGGCAGAATTGGTGGAAAAGATGTCACCCAGGTGCGCAAATTCGATGCCATTATGTTGATGTAAATTTTTTTAAATTTTGATGATATTAATATAATTATTTTTATTGAAATTTCTAGTCTAGATAGACTTATACTTATACTTTATACAGATGTAAGTTAATAATAATGAACCAATTAATACACAATTGTCCAATTCTTCTTGCTGTCATATATTTTACTACACGTTAAATATGTTACCCCGTTCATATACATATAATAATGATATAAGCGTTTAAAATATGATTTTATCGTATGGGTACTCATTAAGGTGGATAAAACACTTTATAATATTATCGTTGTGGTTACACAAAATAGTGATTGTTAAAACGCAATATTATCAAAGACCAAAGTACTGTTTGTTTTTCCTCGGCTTTATTCGTGAAAATTCTTGTTTGATTCAGCGGACCTTCTGTTTAGTCACACTTTAGTATGAATCATCACCCTTTCACATTTATGAACTGAGTTCCCCTATGAAACTGGAGATGGAATTAGCTCAATGTCCAGCTGCTTTATTTTGGATTCGCCTGAACAAACTTGCGTATCCTTTGTCCTTTCATTTCACCAGAAATCCACATTTACCCTAAGGACTTTCCTCATATGCCCGATCAAGTCTCATCCTGACTTCCCTCCACTCTCTCTTGAATAAGAAGAACATTATAATTTATAGCCGTACATTTCCAATAAAACCGATAACTAACGATGTTTCATTTTCATAAGAAACTTATTATCGATACCTAATTAAATCTCTCTATAGATGGAGATAAACGTTGGTATGTTTGTAGACAAAATTTCAAACATTAAACAGGCTCACAAGTGAGACAACTTATCAATGGCTCTGATTTGTCACACACAGAGATGTGCCAAGTTCCAACGAATATATTATATTCTAAATTCTTATTAATGCAATCATGTGAAGAAATTTGATTATGATAAATCAAGCGTTCTACTACTAAAAGAAAAGAGATAAATACATAATATAATAATATCGGCTTCAGTAATCGCAAATAAAAGTCCAAATAGCAATCGCTAAAAACCAACCAAGTCCAGTAGTTATTGCAGTAGCGCATCATAAAATACTACAATATTCGTTTGACTTTGGCACATCTCTGGTTCGTACCGCATCCAAATAAGCATAAGATAGTGTGACCAATTATGGCCTCGACTATCTCGTGAATTATCTCATTTACTTTACACAATAATGAAATATGGTATAAAACTTCATATTTGCTCTACAAACATAATAAACAAATTGTAAATGAGCATTCCCATGCGTGAATTTACACAAAATACAATATTTTTATTAGACGTGTTCCTTTATTCTCGTAGCGCTTAAAATACAACTCAGAATGATAGTGAAATGTTTTGACGATAAAACTATCTTAAGAATTTTGGTCCGATAGGTTCTTACATTTGAGTCACTTAAATAGTCTTTACATATTTTTATCTTTCAAGAATCGATCCTCCTTCAAATTACACAAGCCATTAATACTCGGCACATATTCGTTAATATAAAAAGAAGAGCTGTTATATCAAAATACGTAACTGTTTTGTCCGCACTTGAGCTAGAATTTTAAACGTTTCTTTAACGGAAAAGTTTCGGTAGCACCGCTACTTTCATTCATACGCATATCGATCAAATATACACCTCATGTTAAAATTAATATTAAAAACTTCCACCGATAAACCAGATCGTCTTTAAACAGTAAAATGCACCGTTCGCTTGTAAAGACTTACATACAAGAAGAACTGTTTTATTCCACTACGACTCGACCGAGAATATTTTCATTTAAATAACTAAAACCGATGGTGTTGATAATATATTGTATTATACAAGTAACTCAATTTGTTTGACAGTAGATAATATATGTACTTATTAATTTTATTTTATTGACAATTATGTAATTTCCTTATAATTTAATAGTACATTTAATGTTGGCATATACATTTACTATTAAAAATTAATATATTGCAAGATGCAACTAACTACAATGAGAGTGTGCATACAGTGCGTATACGAATAGATCTAGTGTGCACCAATTCTATTCGTATACCAAGATCTATTCGTATATGCACCAATACTATTCAGCTCTAACACGACTCAATAACACACTATCATTACACAATTATATCTATTCAAAAATAAATATTGTTAAACAAACTAGCCTTTAAATCGGGTGGATTATTATCAGAAAGAAGTTTAATTCGATAAATTAATTAAAATGTATTTATTTAGTATTATAAATTCCATCAAACAACAATGGGAAACGTTCTCACAATATAAAAAAATAGCCCTTGCCGTCTGCAGGAATAAGATTTATGTTATTTAACATGATAATCTGGTGAATTATATTAACTGTTTATTCTCCTTTTTACAATCAATGTTTTAAATTTTTATTGAAACAAGGACATTGGATACTTGGACAAGTTATTATTGTATCATCCAGAGAACCCCGTGTGAAGAGCTGATGTGATTTAGGGGAGGCCATCAATTGTTTGATATGGAATCCGCCCCCTTACGAGGGTAAATTCTTTGTACCATTATATTATTAAAGGGCTTCAAATTTACTCATCCCCTCGATACAGCATACATACATATACGACCACCATCATTATATTCATTAAAATACCGTGGAATCTACAGAAAAAATACTGGATGACATTTTTTATTATATTTTTGTATAATATCTTAAATAAAATATCTTCATGGAGGTCATATTCACCGATAAAAATGCACTATACATAGTAAGATAATATTATTATCAATTTTATTCTTCCTCAGTTTTAAATTGTATAAAAATGAATACAATATTAATATATTTTCCAATCTAAAGTAATTGTGGCGTATTGTTATTATTCGAAGAATGCTGAAATAAGTATTTTCATTGTATTTTTATGAGCAATGACGTATATCTGTTTACAAACGATAATAAAATGTCGTTCACAGTCACGATCGTCCTTTCTTAATCAGTCATCACAATGAGAATGCATCATCATGATAATAACGAATTTATAATAATATTAATTCTCGTTATTTATCACTCCTTTGTTATTATTTCCTATACTAAGAAATACGCACGGTCTTTGTGAAACTTAATTTTGCAAAATAGTGAGAATATTGTAAATAAAATATGCTATTTGTAGCTCGAATGCTTTTACAACATATCTATGATTAATGATAACCCAATATTATATTTAAGTGCTTTGGTGTGACCAATCACAGTCATTGATAGAGTTGACATTTGCTCTATAAATATAAGAAACAATTATTAATTAACGTGACTGTGTAGGAGTGCATGTCTGTGTGATAAAGGTGATCAATAATTCTGGCTACGAGAATCAAAGCCGATTCAAATGCTGGATGTATAAATTGGCCCTGCATCTTAATAATTGTGATTATTATTTACATCTTCTAGAAATACATTCTTAATCAATGAGATTATACGTATATAAGTGGCATTAAAAAAACCGTACTGTTTATCTGTCACTTGTCGATCTTTCTAATAACATTACACGGTCTTTCACTTAATATGGTAAAGTGCTTCATAAAAAGTTGCTTGAAATATTGGAGGACAAATAATATATCAGTATGTGAACAATTTATAAGATTAAATCGAATGTTTTTGTAAGAAAAATCTTGTTGCTCTAAGGTGTCGGATTTTAAGATGCTCATGTAGTAGTGACGACCACGTTCCAATGTATGAAAACAATACGCATGACTCTTTAAAATTACCAGCGTGATAGCTCAGGGGATAAGACGCGTGGCTACAAATACTGTGGTCATGGGTTCAAATACAGCTTAAGTCAAGAAATTGTAAATTGATTTGATCGGTTATTACGACTGGGAAATCGGGAATAATATTAATAAAATCCCGATCGATCGTCTTGATCTAGTTTTACTCTGATTTCTTGTATTGTATGGTAAATACTGAGGCGATTATTAAGTCTATTACCCGTGTAACTAGTAATAGTTAAGATCACCAAAAGACAATTAACACGTTGTTGTGTATAAAAAAAACCCTCTAAAAAAAGATCCTCGAAGCGTAAAAGAAATAAATAAAATACACACACGTGAAATTGAGACACAAAACAATTGATCTTTTTAATCTTCAATTTTTATATATTTTACTCGCAGCCCCCCCATGCCTTAATTCGTCCAGATAGTATCCTATTTTGAAAGGAAGATTTCTCTCATAATTTAAATTTTATTACAAAAGTATAATTAATAATAATATAATGTTCCCGAGGCCCTGCAAGACATATGACCGGCGCTGATCTTTGTCGGTTTTAAACTAATTATAATCATTATACAGCTACCAAATATTAAGTAATATCTTTCCAGTTACCGACCGTTCCACAGTTATACTTTATGAATTGATTATTTGTTGTACAATTGGGTATTTTAATATGAAATTAGCATTTCACACTTCCTGCGATAGTAGCGCCGCCACGGAAGTGCGTCCAACCCGCGATCGCTAGAATCAGTCTGTCTGAAGTCTTCGTGTCGTTTAGTCGCACCTGAAGCTCTTTCCTCTCGCACCAAATAAACTTTATCTAAAGGTATGTAATTTCATCAATTAGACAGTTTATTAACATTTCAATTAAGCCAGCATAGATTTTTTAAATTATTTTGTAGTACTTTCAATGTTTTAAGACAAAATGCCGGTAGACGCCGGTATATACATTAGTACGTAGACTGCGTATGCACTCTCTGTACATTCGTATGTACATTTATTATATATCTATCAATCGATCAATACTTTAACTACTGTATGAATTTGTTTTAATTTGTATCGATATATGTGTATAAAACAAACCGAAAGCCCTTTCGAAATGCTAATTGGCCAAACTTACCAGCTGACAAAGAAGACGCAGGGACTCGACCACACCCTTCCTTTATGCCATTTGTTGTTATATTAATAAATATTTTAAATGACCCATATTTGAATTATTTTATTCGAATTGGAATCTCGTTGGTTTTCAATCTATCGTTAGTCGTGCAAACGTTTTGGGGATGGAGGGTTCGTCTGGTATTTAATGGGGTTGTTCGTTTGCCCTTGACATTGGCACGGGGTGGTTGTCCTGTCTGGCTTTTTCGCTTCCTACTTCAGCCTATTTATAGATCTAACCTGCCACACCCTTTTACTAAAACACTAGCTTTTATAACGATTCTTGCGGTTTACCACATCTTTAATTATCGTGTTATCGCCCCAACGATCGTATAACGGCCGACAGAATAATTAGTATCGCAAATGAGCCCAATCAATTGTTTCTAAATTAAACCGCGATTGTATTTAATCCACAACCAGTTGTGTGTTTGGTGTTTATATGGTGTTGTATTCGTTCATAGTAGAAGATTGGAATGCAGCGTTCAAGTGAAGCCCACAAAAAAAAATGACAACACGACCACCCGACAAGGCTGTCTTCCATCTTATATGTAATATATATAAAAATATAAAGGAAATGAGATTTAAATTATTGTACAATATGTGTATAAATATAGCCTACGATATACAATATAGAGAGACTATCTGTTCAATTCTTTACAATCCCTCAACCCCTTTGATGAAACTCACCAATTAATTACCACTTAACCCTTCTAAATGATTTTAAAATGTAATGTTTTAATATATGGCCAACCCTGAGGAGTAATGACGTGTCTCTGGTAGCAGTAGGTGACTCACCCAGCAAGTTTGTTCCCCAAGCAGCACGCACTTATGTGTCGGCCAACAATTTATATACAATTTCATACACATTTGGTTGGATTTCCTTATATGGTTCACGTCGAATGTCTCTCTTTCATATCCCAAAATATAAAGTATTTTCAACCGTGGTTAATAATAAAATCGTATGCGTTCCCACGACCTTTCTCTATTTGCCAAGGGTGTCTAAAAGTCAACCATAACACACCGACTTGGCAATCAGATATGTCTGAAATGCGTTTTATGATACAAACTTAGCACCATTAGGTACGTCTGCAAGCAATACACACATCTGTATTGCTGATTTACAAAATCTGAAGTCGATAATAATAAATAATTCATTTGATTGCAGTGACGCGTTGAGATTTTAAAGTGAGTCGACGTCCTGTCACGTGTCTCTTGTCTCCCATATTAATTTACTATTGTTCATATTGTTTTGAACATTATTTCAATTTATTCAGGCAACACACACACACAGGACTTGATTCAAGCCTACAATTAAAAACCAATGACCCGATTTTTAAGTTTTTCAATCCGATTTTTTTGTATTCTCCAAACAGTCTGCCTACATTCAGACCATATCTCAAAAATCGTGGGCGATACAAACACAAACAATATATATTATATACGATAACGCATTTCAATTACAATAAAATGTATTTCTAATATTTCAGCAGCCTGATACCATTTATTTTACAATTTTCCACCTATCGCGTCTCGTCTGTGATGCCTTCAATTATGTACATACATTCAAGTTCAACGTTACCACAGCCACTAGCCGAATCCAATTAAAATGGATTCATCGTTGTGAAAATAGGCCGAAAGATCGCTTGTATAAAAGTGTTGATTGTGTGAAAGTGTTTAAAATCCATACCGTATCGTATCGTTACGATTGTTACGTTGCGTTGCCAAATTAAAGCACTCTACAAACTTTCTTTTATCTCGTAGCATTATACAATTTATTTAAAACCAACTGTTACAAGATTATATCTATATCTTCATGGATACAAATACTAATGATTAGTAAAATGAGCAGTAGCAAGTTCAGAGAAGACAGTTTCTATAAAAAATATTGCTTTTTTGGCTTATGACTATGAGTATTCCTTGATATGAAATGAGACGATTCAGATATGCGTGAAGAAGTAACAGAATTATAAAAATAACTATGTGAAATAATTTAAAAGAAGGGGAAAACCATAGATAAAATAGTTAATTTAAATTACAAAAATACAAGAACAAAAAAGAAATGAAAGGAATTGACACCCTTTATGCCGCAACGGACCGGGCTAACGTAATGGTTCCCAGACATACGTCACCGTAAATACAATAGTAGAGTTACTTAGCTACACTTACGATCGGTTTTTTGTTAGTTGATGTCTCGTCTGAGCCTCGGGCGAGGCACTAATTAACAATAAACCGATCAAAAGTACAGCAAAGCAACTCTATTACCGTCTTTACGGTGTACGTTTACGGCGACGCATGCTTAGGGATCCCAAGCTATTATTTTAACTACCAATAGTCCATTCGTTGTGACCAGCGACAAACAAACACTGGTAAAGCATACCCTTAGAACTCGGGTTATATTTAATTAGCTCTACAAATTAAATTATGTTCATACGTAAAAGTAATAAATGCGTTAGTATGAAGAGATGTTTTTTGTCGCTGGTCACATCGAATGGACTATAAATAATTTCATCACCCTTGTTCAAAATAAATTCCCAAAAATAAAGCAAAGTACCATGATTCTTGGTTCTTACATAAATGCTTACTTGCTGAAACATACATGTATGCAGTACGTTATTAAAATGAATGTTTTTTGTGTGTAATATTAATTTGAGTGGTTCGTTTTAGTTTTTGTTATAATGCACATAAAAAGTGTGCATCTTTACTTGTCTAAATGTATTAAACAGCAAAGTGCGGTGAGACAAAACAATTATTTTCAGCGTTTTAATTCGACACACGCGATGCTTCAGCCATAATGCCGTGAAATTTATACCACGGGCTACAACCAATTAGACGCCACTTTTAGATCTCGTTATTAACTACTCATTACATTTATCTGGCCTCGAACTCTATTAAATTATATAACTTGAAGAAAATCGCAATGCTTTGAAGTTTTAATTCGTGTTTATCTTTTCGTATTCTTCAAGACAGATTAGTCACTGTCAATATTTGTTTATTAGCTTTAAAATTGCGTGGTTTGCAACGCTCGGCCTCACCTACATGCACAAATAACATATTTTTGATAAAACATTAATCACAATTTCATCGCAATCGATCACATGTTAATATAATTTTACGAAAAAAATGTCTTTTAATAAAATAAGTTATGTTTATTATGAACCATGGGGGGAAGTTATTGAAATAACGAAGCCATTTGTTTGAATTACTCTCCCTTTTGTCCTTAAGGATGAGTTATTGTGGGGGAAATCCATTCTTCTCTCCATGACAATTTTCCTTCTTACAATTTTAATGAATTTTCTCCCATAGCGCGTTCTTAGTTATAAAAGTAACATGCTGTGATGACGGCTAAATATTGAAATAACCAACTGCTGTTCAGTCGTGGTCGCCTTCATCCTTTTTAGGTTGTTCTTTTTTTATTTATACCAAAATGGTGGTTGCAAAACTTTCTCATTATTAGTAGTTGTGTTGTGTTGTGTTCACACTTTTACAACAGATGGTCCACGGCTTTTGCGAACACCCAATATGGCCACGGACTAATCTCTCAAACTATCTGTATATTCTAACAACCCATTTATAATAACAAATTGTAATGTGGCCACAATTTCATTTTTTTTTATGTACCTTCACGTAGTAAAAACGGAACCACAACCGAATCCTGGGATATCCTCAATAAATATATTATAGCTGATGGCGCCAAGCCTTGCATGGTCGTGTTTATGTAGTTTTCTTCTTTTTCAAATCAATTGAATGATACGGACATTTGATGAGTCATAAAACATGGCCACTACACCGGCTTCTCATAAGGCATCATGGCCTTATTTTGCCCAACATGGCGCTTCAATTGAAAACAAGATTACCTGCGATCTCAATCGTCGCTGCTTTCATACCGAAGCCATTTTGTCCCATATACATTGATTTATTGCCGGTTGAATCCATAATTGGTGTCACTTCTAATGAAAACGCTAAATGTAATCTCCACGAAACGCATCATAAATTTAATAGTGGTGCGGGTCGCCGACCACACAGTAATAAAAACTACTATTCATCCAATTTAATAATAAGTTAATTACAGGTGCGGTTCACCGTAAAACAATAAAGACGCTTCATACTTAGTGCGACGGAGGACTAAATATCAATTCTCAATATTTTATTTCATTAATTCCAATTAGTTGTGCGAATAAAGAAGATTCTGCTTGAAAAGTGGACTGATGTACCGTTTTCGATCCGACAATGTGCACACGTTGACTCTGTGAATGGCGTCATGAGAAGTTCTTGTTATTACTAACCCGTTTTAAGAATAAATACATTGTGAACTTGTTCCAAACAATGCCCAGTTTAGTATTTATTCATTACTATATTAAACTTTTTAATGCCTTTCATCGTGTTACGCGTTAACGAACGAAACACAACTCTACAATGATAAGAACTTCCGTCACGAATATTTAATTTACATATTATATCTATCAGCAGAGTCTAAAAAAGGACTAGATCTTATAGATGCTTTTATTATTACCACATATTTTCAAACACCTGTCTCAGTTTGCAGCTGTCGTTCCTTGCCTGCCCTTCCCAATTGCTTAATTATTCCATCGTTACATTCGCAAACCTATTCCATCTACAATATGATGTAATATAATATTAATAACCGTTAAAATTCGCTACAAAAACTATGGTATTGGTTATAACTATTTACGATTAATATTCGATTTAATTATTAAGACCGCTACAGTTTGTTGGACTACATTTCAATAACAGAATTTATTTTTTTACAGATTCAAAATGGAATGCCCAGTGAGCCCATCCCTCAAGGATTTACCAAAAGTGGCCGTTGATCTTAAAAGCCAATTGGAAGCCTTCGATCATGAACGTCTTAAGGATGTCGATACCAACGTGAAAAATGTTCTGCCATCTGCAGAAGGTTAGTCAAAACAAGCAAAAATTACTCTTCATAAATGTGGATAACATTTTATAAATGTTCTGTCTTTATTAACTACTTGTTTCAATTGTGTTATATTTATTATTGCATGTTTGTCATTTTTTAATATTAGTTTACTTCTTAGTTACCTATATTCTTTTGCATGTCGCATGCTCTTCCACTTTTTTTTAATATTTAGATGTTGTACAAGAACGTCTACACACTGGTATTTTAAAAGGAGTTGAAAATTTTAAATCATCTTCATTAAAAAGAACTGATACTGAAGAGAAGATTGTACTGCCAAATGCAGAAGGTAGATTACACAAATATTTATATTGCACATCTAAGCTTTATTACGGTTTATATAGAAAAGTATGCTTATTTTTATCAAAGCCAATCAAATTTTTGTAATAAAAGTATATAATTTTTTTACAGACCTTGTCACCGAGAAAAACCAAAAGACTCTCTTCGCTGGTATTGAAACATTTGATGCCACTCGCTTGAAGCACACTGAAACACAGGAGAAAAATGTTCTTCCAGATAAAGAAGGTATTTATAGATTTTATTAAAATATAAATTTGTTGATTTAATTAAAATGCAATATAAAAATAAGCAGTCACTAAAATGCTTTGCATGATCCGTTGCATGTTTGCTATTAAATTTTTGCATGAAAATATTTTGCTTTTAAGTTGTTGCCGCTGAAAAAATTCACAAAAATTTACTCACTGGTGTTGAGCACTTTGATAAATCTACAATGAACCACACAATCACAGAAGAAAAAAATCCTTTACCTCCTATTGAAGGTTTGTATTTAAAAATGTGAATTTGTTGCTAACATTTGCCTTTCAAATTATTTCTTTAATATACACCATTTTTATGTATAATCGAATGAAACAAGATATCCATGCAAAGAATAATGAATATTGTAAATGATAGCAGCTTTCTTTACATGGATATTAATTTTGCTTTCAAAATTCTTGGCAACTAAATATTTAATAAAATTTGAATTCTCTTTATTTAAAAGCTATTACTTTTGTTGTTTAATAATTTAATTGTATCTCTGAAATAGTTTAACATTGTTGATTTAAAAATTACAGCTATCGAAGAGGAACGAACCAAGACTAATGTTCTCAATGGAATTGAGAATTTCGATACTAGCAAGTTGAAACATACTGAAACTTGTGAAAAGAACCCACTGCCGACAAAGGACATCATCGACCAAGAAAAGGCTGCATAAGCATAAAAATTTTCACTTTGATACTTGCGTAACAAAACTATGATTTTGCATTTTTATAAACAAAAAGTAAACATTTTCATACATAGTTCATTGGCATTTAAAAATTGAAATTCCTCTCTCAATGAACTAACAAGTTCATTTATTATCCTTAGATATAAGGCAATTTTATAAAACTATTTTATCCTAATGCTAAGTCAATTTTTTCGCCACAGAGGCAAACGAAAATTATATCCTGCTGGGATTATTTTTCCATGTAAATCAAAACAATGCTACTTAATATTTTTTTAAATATAAATCTCAGGTTTACTTTTTGATACTACAGTCGTTTATAAGAAACAACACCATGAATTTATATTTTTCAATTATTATACATTCAATTATAACTGCTCAGTGTCTGTAATACATATAAACTAGCCATGAAACCACATTGTATATTTATCAAAAAATGTGTAACATTGATTTTATACTATTTTATTTGAATTGTAGATTGGTGCTTTTTAAATAAAACTTGTATGAAATATTCTAGTTTTTCTATATAATTCACACATTTGAAATGAATTTAATAAGTACAAACTGGTACAAACATACCGTGAGCCACAAATTTATAGTAATATGAAATAAAAAATGTTTTCTTTTAAAGGCATTTGATCAAAACATCTACGGTTGGCATTTACGGTACACAGATAGATATTCCATGCCTCTCCTTTATTATTTTCTTCGCCTTTTTCAGAAAACTCCATACATTATATTTACTATTTAAAGCTCTACTAACCGAATTGAACGTCTTGTTCCATGTCCTCGATGGTCATTTCATTTGCATACTTTTGTTTTTTTTTATTTCAATTCAAATTCTATTCAAGTGAATGAAATATTTTTAGTTCATATTATTAGAAGCTTCGTATCGGTTCTCATTACTTAATTTAGCTCATATAATTTATCTTTGTATTTTTTCACAATTTATTGGCCCATTTTTAAAATATTTATTTACTTGTGAATTTTCAAATTCATTACAAAATTAAAAACACTCAAAAATTAATATTTGATTCAATTATATGTATGATGAAAGAATATTGATAATTTATAATGATAGCTTAATAATGCATAAATAGCTAATGATAATTTGAATGAGCGCGCATAGTTACAAACGTGTAGGTAGCATAGTTGTGCACTTTTCAAATAGTGTTTCGCAACATTGACTCTTGCTGGTATTTGGTATTGACGCCACTTGGACGCGCTGAAGGCTCTCCTGTACTGTCTGCTGTCTGCCATTGTGGGCGGGGCTTAACAACTTGACTGTTGACTACACCTGGAGTTGCAGGTTACAAGGAAGAAGCGGTGATGAAGGGTGACAATAAGTGCCGAGACAGGGACGACGGCTGGAGCAGTCAGCGGAGTAGGCGGGGCCAGTGGAAGGTCAGGGCCGTGCTGCAGGACAACAGCCTCTTGCGGTGCGTGGCCGAGTACATCTTCAGCAGACAGGATCTTCAGCAAACTGTCCGGGAGCAGATGGTTTACTTCCTCGCCAACAATACTCACTTGATACGCCATGTTGGGATTCGTATTCTTATCATTCTTTCTAAAATGTCTCATTATTCTATATCTATCTATTAATTGTTGCTAAGGTGCCGGTCCATCGCATTGATGATTATTTAAGTACTTTGACCGATCCTACAACTCCAGCGGGTCTGGAAGAAATACCAGCATTAACTAAAGTATACAAGTGAGTTTACTATTCAATTGTATGTTCATGGTCGCCTCTTCTAAAATAATCATCATTTTAGACTGGACTTTCTTATCATTGAAGACTTTGATGATGAATCTAGGGATATTATTTATTCTGATGATAATGAACGTAAAATATGTTTGTTTTATAATGAAAAAATTAATCATTTTGATTTGATTGTCCCGAAACAACAGTTTTTGAATGAAGGATTTTGTCAATGTGAGTAAAATTGTCTTTCATATCTCTACAGATTGTATGTTTATTTAATTTATTTCAGCTATTGTATACAAAATGCTGTATGAAAATATATTTGGTATAACAAATATTGATTACGCAGTACATGCATTGATGTATAATCAAAATATTTGCTTCAAAGCAAAAAATATGAACTATCAAAATGACAAAGAAAAAAAGAATACTTCAATATTTAAGGATAAAAATATTAATGCCAAAGAACTAATACAAAAAAGGATCCTACCTTTCCCATATTCTGTTGCAAAGGGTTTGGATGCAAATTATACTAAAAATATACCATATGATTCTTGGATAGAATCCATAGGTAATTGTTTTTTTCCTAATAATTGTTGGTGTTGATGATGCGCAACTTTAATATTAAATCTTTTAACTGGCTTTTCAAATATGGATTACGAACTACAAACATTATAGCTTAGCGGAATGCGTACCAGGAAAAAATCCATCAAAAGTTTATTCTTTTGAGTTTATCATTAAAACTTGAATCAATTTTATTCATTTTACTATTCAGGTCGCATCTAGCTTTACCTCAAATCAATTTATCTTAAATTATAATATATTTGAAGGCTTATTTATTTGAATAATTCTATAGCAAAAACCAAATACTTTCTAATGGTTAGCTATATTTTGTATACATATTAGTAAAGTATTTAGATTTTTTTTCATTTGACAATAGATAAAAGTTCCATTTTTAAAAAACCTTATTTTTTTGTTAAAATATCATTTTTGTCCATAATAATAACAGTAAAAATACACAAATTAATAATAAACCGTAATTGATTCAAGATAAAGTTGATGTAATGTCAAATGAAAATGGTGCCATCGCTATAGGTGAAAAATGTTTGTGCACCCTGTCTAATGTAGATTGTGAAGTATTTTGTGGGCATATTCAAGATATTGATCAAAACACAGGAATCTGTACTGTGTTTATTGAACAATTGGGAGAAATGAAAAAATTGGATTTCCGTCAAATAATTCCAGCCTTTCCCAATAACAAACCGTGGAATCAATTCCACAAGAAACATATGGGTGTTAATAATGTTTTAAAACAGTTTGGTAATTTGCCATTACAAATTTTATTTTAAAAATAATAAATGCCTCAACACAGAACAATATCCCAAGAATTATGTTTCAGAAAAACTTAAAGTTAAAAACAACAGACAAAGTAACGCAGCTAAGAAGGCAGCAGAATATAAACGTCGCTATTACTATGATAGTCAAACTATTTATAATTCCAATACAAACCATTACAGACAACAAGTATATACTGAGATTTTTGACAAAGAGTCTAAAATTGAAGATATAAACAATAATGATAATAAGAGAGAAGATATGTTTAATGAATATACTTGTGTCCAAATGAACTTTGAACACTTTCAACCACCAGAGGTAAATAAACTACTTGACAATGTGAGTGACGCCTTTGTGTATAATATACTTGTAATCAAATATTTGTATTTGCAGACTAATATTCTTTTATATCCACTCATTGTTGAACATGATTCTAATACATCCTCGGATACAAATACAAATGAGAATGGTTGTCAAAGTCAACAAAATTACTCTACATCCGAAAATTCATCTGTGCAGTCTGCTGCCTTTTCATCTGTAAATACATTTTTATTATTTCTAATTAAGCTACAGATATCCCTATATTGATTTCTGTTATTATTTTATAGAATATAACAGACACTCCGCCTGCTCATATGTCTTATCCATCTTTGCCGACCACACCAATGTCTTTCGTTCCTTTGTTGCCTCCAGGTAATTTATTTATATTGAATTAAATCAACAAACCTTCTAATAAAACTTCATTTTGTAGGAAATATTCCACCGCAATATACTCCACCTCATAATTATTCTCCCGTAATGTATTTTCCACCACCCTTACCATATCCGAGACCTATTGCTCTGCCTCAGGGAATAAATCATGTGGTGGCAAGGTCTATTAACCCGAATGGGTCTGATTTGCCATACCACGGTACTGTCAAAATTATTTTTACATACATAAAAGTGGAAACTCATTATGTATAATTAATTTCTAGATGTACAGACTCTTCGGTTTTTCTATAATCTAGGTGTTGATACATTTCAAGGATCAGGAATGTTACCGAGTGGCAGTCCTCGAATGATAGCTTCACTCCCAATATCTAACTATCAACAAATTTCACCAAATCAACTTGCTATGGTATTTTTATTTGTTTTAAGCAATACATAGTCATATATTTCAAAACGTCTTTTCACCTCAAAACTCTTTATTTGTTATCCTTTACTTAAAAAAACTGAGCCAACTATTGACAATAATATTGAAACTATAGATATTATAACATTTAAATTGTTTTTTTTTAGGATTTCCAACAAAATTTATCATTGGACGAACCCAACCCATCTGTACAACAAGATATTAAGACATTTTTGTTTCCAGCCAACGGTAACAGAAACAACATTCCGAAAACTAATGGTAGAAACAATGAAAATGGAAATAAATTCAATAGGGTAGGATTTCACGGACGATACAAAAAAAATGACGTCCCAGATAGAGGAAACTACCGAAACGGACATAATTTTAACAAACCACCACCTGCAAATAATAATAATATGATTAACAACCATAATCGCACAAACTTGCCAAGGAATAACGATAATAAAGTCAATGGTACAATTAATAAGGGTCCGCAAGATGGCCAAAATATTAAGGAAGTTCCAAAGGAACATAACGGTGCGGAGTTATTAGTTGGTAATATTCAATCACCGCCAATACCCTATCCACCTCCGCCTCCAGGAATGCCATCCGTCCATTATCAATATTACCGATTCCCATACTGTCCCAATAACCACAACAATATGATATCGTGTCCTCCGTATCCTCCGCAATTCCTTTCGTACAACCAAATTCCTGCTGAAGACCACACAATTCCTCCTCCCCCGATCGACAACGGTATGTATTTCAATCATCCACCAAACATATATCCGGGTAATGACAGTTCTCCACCATTTCCATCCTCCACTTATTACCCACTAAATAACTTTATACATCCTCCGCCAGAAAATAACAAATAAAAGTTTTTCTTTTTTTCAACCAAAAAAAAATATTTTTATACTATGTTAGAAATTGTTATTAATAGAATAACGTCTTAACAACCACTTCATGACTACAATACTAAAATTGTCAATATACTTCCATATTATAAAAAAAATAATTATAAGTATACTTTTGACCAAAATTCCCACCCGGCTAAAAGTATACTTAAGTGTAATAGTTTTTATAAAATACTTGTTTTGTTTTTTTTTATCATATCTTTGTGTTTTCTCAATACCAAAATGATATGTGTATTTCATAGTGGGATATTTAACTGATTTATCGTATATTTTTAGTAATATATGCAGTTATTACAAATTATAACAAAACATTTCGATAGTACTCATCAAGTACCATATTATATTTCTCATCTTTTTTGTTGTATTTTTTTTTCACGCAAATTGTTAAGATAATTAAATTTTGCAATAAAGTTTATATATTATAGAATTTATTTTTATTGAATCTCGATAATTGTAATTAGCAATGCTGGTAGTTTAGAGTGTACAAGTATCGAGTTCCTGTTTTCTCAGCCCGACGATTACTTGCAGTTCTGTAGTGACTCAGTGCAGTCGGCATTGTTTGCTTACATTTCGATCGAGTGCATTGTTTCCACGTGGCTTGGGTACTGTATGCTTTTAAGTAATGGCTTATTGTATTTATATTCTTGTAAATTCTTTTTATGTTTAATGTAATTCTCAATATGCAGTTTTCGATCAGAAGTTTTTTAAGATGTAGACTTTAGTCGTACTTCTTCCATGCCATTTCAAGCCGCAGTCACCATTGGTATTCTTGATTATAAGTTGTTCCACCATGTGTATTGACCCAATATCCATCTTTCTTGGTTACTTCGATTCTCACATCTTCAAGAAGATTTGCAGCTTATTAAAATCATTGTTCTATAATCCGCTGGGTACTTGTTGCGTATCACCTCATTGTAGATATTGATGGTAACGCCCCCTCATGAACTTCTACAACATTTTCTATGCTTCATGACTTCAAAATGTCATAGAAATTATTTTTCTGTACTGTAAACTTGTAAAGATATTGTCGGCTACATAGAACAGTCATAACTGCAAAACGCTCATATTACAGGGCGGCCATTTTGACTATACCATGTGCGGTATTCTGATACAACTTTATTCTTACTCAATATCTCAAAAAGTAATAATGACAACGAAAAACTAAAAATGCAGTTCGACAGCCCATAAAAAACTAGTATCATTAGTACAATAAAAAAATTCAATTATGACTTTGTTCTATGTCTGCAACAACCCAGTTAAGCATACAAAGGGGGTTCTACATTTTAGAAAGATGAGAAATATGCTTATTACATTCACTGACATGTGCCGTTTTATAGTAATTGGGTTTTCTCTAAAAATCTTTCAAATAAACTCGACTACATCAACGATTAAAAATCTCAAAAAATGTAAAGCACCTCCGCTGCAGTTGAAGAAAACACATTCGGCTTATCAATATCCATACTTCCCAATTGGTACCATTATTTATATTAAACAACACTGAATTTGAATTTAAAATAAACAATATGATTATTATGCATAAGATTTGTTTCTCTTTTCTTGTACAATATGTTGCGGTGATTTTACAGTCTGCGTGAATTAGAAATGGATCCCAATAAGAAGTTACCAGGGGTTGAAGAAAAAGTTGAGGAAAATGAATTACGTTCTCCACCAAATAATAGGGAACAAAACAATAGGGAACCAAACCCGCAGGTATTTTATTTGGAGCAAATCATATGACATGTATGTAACAAATTTGAAATAATGATTTTTCAGAATGGAGGACATTATGTAGCACCTACACCATATATGACATACCATGCAATGCCGCACTCGCAGCCATTGATTCAACCTTTTGTTACTTACAATGCAATTGGTAAGTCCTCACATACATATATACAATACCAACTAAAGTGTGCCATATTAATTTCAGGTCAACCATTTAATTATATACCTCAGGTATATCCGCGAGTTCAGTTGCAAGAACCCATGTACATAGAATACGGTAACAATACTCGTCCAAATATTAATTTTGGATCTCCAACTTCAATCTACCCAGACGGTAGAGACCTTCCCTTGCATGGTAATGATTAATTTTTGATGCGTGTTTATTAATGTGTTTTATTAAGTATTTCGACTGATTGCAGATCTTCCAACTTTAAGATTCTTTTACAATTTTGGGGTGTTTGTGATGAACTCACTCAATTATCCGAGTACTAATGTAAATGACATCAATGGTCTCTTGAGAGGAGCCATGTCTAATATATATCAACATTTGTCTCCGGATCCACTCGCTGAGGTATAATAAATTTTATTTATTTATTTTTCATTTTCAACTGGAAATATTTTTCAGGAAGTGGATAATGCAATGAATTTGAGTGAAAATTCTCGCAGTACTTCAAATGAGCCAAATAATGTTTTTCCGCTGCCAGAAAATCATTTTCACCGACGTAGACACAGCCATCAAAGACATCCGAATACACCACCTAAAAATAATGATAGATTCAACAAGGAAAACAGACAGAATAATCATGTTCATGATCGTTTTGGAAGAAAATCAGAAGATCGCTTTTAAAACACTCAAGTATTAAACAACGCACTACCTCAATATGTTTACTATGGTCAAGTGAAGTTTTTCATTCTAGAAAATAGGAATTTTGATATATTTTTTAATTTCAAGTCATTTATTCAATAGATTCTTTTCATTCTAGAAAATAGGAATTTCGATATGTTTTTTAATTTCAAGTCATTTATTCAATAGAATATTTTCATTCTAGCAAATAAGAATTTTGATATATTTTTTAATTTCAAGTCATTTATTCAATAGAATATTTTCATTCTAGCAAATAAGAATTTTGATATATTTTTTAATTTCAAGTCATTTATTCAATAGAGTCTTTTCATTCTAGAAAATAGGAATTTCGATATGTTTTTTAATTTCAAGTAATTTATTCAATAGAATATTTTCATTCTTGCAAATTAGGATTTTGATATATTTTTTAATTTCAAGTCATTTATTCAATAGAGTCTTTTCATTCTAGAAAATAGGAATTTCGATATGTTTTTTAATTTCAAGTAATTTATTCAATAGAATATTTTCATTCTAGCAAATAAGAATTTTGATATATTTTTTGATTTCAAATCATTTATTCAATAAAATATTTTCATTCAATTTTGTTTATTATTTGTTATAGTCTGAATACTGTGAAAAACTGAAGTTGGTTACAATTTTAGTTATATGTATGTTTAATATTTTAGTTATCACTTATAATATACAAGAATCTCCTGTATATCCCTTAACACCCAATCCAGTCACTTTGAAAACAGCACCACATGGTGGTTTTTGTTCATATTTGATATCCATACTTGCTGAGGTCACATATAATTCATCCAAATTCTTTCCTCCAAAAGCTACAGACGTCACTTGAAGAGCTGGAATAGGAATTTGTTGCAATAGTTCCCCTTTCACAGGGTCCACTTTGATTACTTGAGAACCATCGAAACAGGCAATCCATAAGTTTCCATCAGTATCTATTGTCATTCCATCGGGTAATCCATCAACATTATTCTTTTTAAAGTCAAAAGCAACCCTTTTATTGCCTAAAATAAAAATCTTATATATAAGTACAAACCTAATAATTTATATATTTCAAAACACTTACTCAAAACTCCAGTTTTAAAGTCATAGTCGTAAACTCTGATAAAATAATCTAAGGAATCGATAAAATAGAATAATTTTTTATTTATGTCCCAACATAATCCATTTGAAATATGAACTTTTTCAACTTGTGTCTGTGCTCCATCTTTGTTGAAACTAAACAGCGATCCTCTGCTCAATTGAAATTTGCCAGGAGGGTCTTCTTTACCCATGGTTCCTGAGAAATTGTTTTTGTGAAATTTTTCACTCTTCATGCATAATAATTAAAAAAAAAAAAACCTGCAAATAATCTTCCTCGGGGATCTGCCTTTCCATCATTCAATCGGTTGGTGTTAACTCCAGCATCCGAATCAACTTCCGCTATTAAAGATAATTCATTCACCGAAGAACCATCTTCTCCGTCCCACTGCACAACAATTACTTTGCGATCAAGTCCAACCACAAATTTATCTTTGGTTCCAGCAATCGGTACGATAAATCCGACATTACCAGCTAAATGAACAATAATAAATTGAATAAGAGGGGCATTTTGTGTAGTGTTTGAATGATAGGTATAGCAACTCACAAAGCTGTCCTTTTGTAGTTTTACCAGTAGAAGGTACATATTTATGAATACTGTGATCAAAAATGCTGACAAAATATAAACATTGTTGGTCAGCGTCCCAGTGCGGACCCTCTCCGAGAAGTACAGGTTCTGTTACTTGTTCAACTTTTGGTGCCATTGTTTCCTATAAAACACAAAACTGTACATTATCAACAAGGCTTCACAAAACAAAAATTAAATAGAAGTAGAAGAATGCAAGAATTGACAAGGTTGTTATGTTTTGTTTGAATAAGTACTCATATTTCTCTACCACTGAAATTTGATGATATAGTGCACGTTTCCATTTACTTATCTGCTGCTCTATTCTTGTTTTATTTGACTTAAACTGGTTGAAAAAAAATCATTAATTTAATCAATGTTAAATGATTACAGCGATGTCTTTATCTCTACATCGAAAGTAATCGTGCTACTGAGACCAAAAGTCACAACGAATGAATCAAAAGGAAGGATTCTATAATATTCACGTAAATGTATACTAATATTTAAAAAAAAGTAAGTCAAATGACCACAAACCACAATTACACATTAGATTCGCAATAATTAAAACTAATTAGAATATCACATTACATAAGTTGTTTATCTCTTAATCTCGTGCAATTAAAAATCCAAGCAATTATATCATTCTTACAACATTCTGTATTCATTATTAAAAAGAAATTGCAAAATATTTTTTGTAAATAGCAAACCACAGTTGGTGATGCTCTAATTAACATTTAGAATTTTAATTGTAACAAAAATTAGTATGTGTATTGCCAAATTAAATTCATTCAGTTAATTTTTTAAAGTCATGAAATATTTTAATATTTACATATTTTTTATCTCAATAATGTGATATGAAATGTTAAAAAAATTCTATTGGAAGAGTCTGAATATCTGATAATATGATCGGATGATTTGCACAGGCGATTGACCTACTTTATGCATTCTTAATGTAAAATAAGCGAATTTAATATAATTTTAGATATTTTATTAATAGATATTTTACAAATATTGAGGTTTCATGTTTTTAATTTAAAATAAATGGCAATGAGTTAATATCATTATCTAATAATATATCAACACCGGAAATTGGTTCTTATGCTACTCCTGTAATCAAATCATATGATGCTATTGTTTTTTCCAAATATTATACACATAAATGTATCTATACATCTTAGGATTCAGAAAATTGTTAAAAAAACTCTCAAATATACACAAGGATCTTTTTTTTGTTAAAACTAGGTATAAAATCCTATTTTTATACTGTTACTAAAAATATTTGAATACTCACTGTGTGCTTTAAAAAACAATGCTAGTAGTCAAACTAGCTTTATGGTAAAGCTGTGCTGATTCGAGTAGGTTGAATGAACAAACACAAATGAATCTGCTTGAAATGGTGCTGCTATTTAAAGGAAAAAGTGCTATGAACTGTTGTACTATCAGAAGTGTTGAATTACAACAAGATAATAATAATATCATCACAATAATCACTCAACAGAATTAAAAACATTCAGCTGCATCAATACCAACAACAGATATTATCAATTTAATTGCATTGTTTATTTCATTTACATAAATTATTAGAATTATATTTTTACTTTTCTGATTAAAATTGTATATTCTAAAATATATATCTCTAATACTAAAATAAAAACTTTATATTCTACTTATTTAATAAAAAAATTGGGAAAGTCATTTTTGCTAAAAATATTCTCATAATACAATTAATCTCTTCGTTTTCAAATTTTGTACTATTATCTCTCTAACATTTGGGTTAGCAGTGATTCTCACTACATTTTATTTTAGACTTCAAGTTTATATATTTAATAATACATATTACCTGTTTCTTAGATAACCGATACAAAAAAGATGATAAATAACATTTTTTGATAAGAGTCAAAAAGTTATCTGATCATATTGAAAATTCAAGTAAAACGGTAAGAATTTAATGCTTCCGGGTTAACTATATGTTTTTCTGATATACAAACCAAAACCCTTTAATAAATTTTGCTCTACAAAAACCAAACATTTTAAATATAAAGATATTTATTAATAAAAATATTTCATTTTGCATAAAAACAACAAATCACAGACCGACAATTATCAATACGGTGACATTTTTTAAAAAATCTTATCACTACATTCTTAGTCTGATTGGCGAGTACTTGAAAGAAAATCATTCAATTTGTTGTGGCAGTTGGAAACTAAAAACATCTACACCTTTTCCATACACCAATGCACAGTGTGAATATCTGCAAATTAATATTAATGTATTTTTCAAATAAATAGATCATAAGATTAACATTGCATAGATTACAAAATTATTATGCAAAAAAAAACTTACGAATCACAATGGACGAGATTGATTCCTTGTACATCAGAAATACTTGTGATATATTGAGAAACAAAATCACATTTGATTTGATTGATGTTTTTATTGTAACACCATTTTAAAATTGTGCATCTTTGGTCTATTGAGGCAGTTATTAAATAATTAGAGTTGATTGACTTGATGCCGGTAATCTGACAACTGTGAATATTTTCACATTGATAATTACAAATTCGATCTATTCTTAGATCATTGTCAAACATTTTGAAAACATTTAAACAAATAGTATTATCATCACCACCCGAAATCAAAATGAAGAGATCATCACCAATTGAATTAAAGTGATAGCTATTGAACCCAGCTTTGTGAATTTTTATTTTTAAAATCATTTGAATTTCTTCATTAACATTGCACTGCTTATCGAACAAATGTGTTATATTCCAAAAGGCCAAATAACCATCAACACACATTGTGATCACAACTGTATTTTGCTTGTAATTAAAGCTATGAACGTTGAGAATGCATTTTTTATGCAATGTCGAAAATGCCTTCATCGATAAATTATATAAATTGTTCTGTGAATTCAAAGAATATATTCTGACATAACCATCAGAGCATCCGGCAATGAGGAGATCATCATGATTAATATTTTTTCCGGCAACAAAATCCAGTGACATAAATCTTGTCTCTGTATCGCAAGTGTTTTGGTCATTTTTTATTTTATTTTTTCTTCTCTCAAAGTCACTTCCTTGAAGCATATATATTCCAAGTTCAAGAATATCAAGAGCATCTTCATTCATAACCAACTTCCAAATGCAAATTTGAGCTCTCCCCCCAGCGGTAAAAACAATGGTTGATTTGGGATCAATTTCCGTATTACTCGAAGGAAATTTTGAACACTTTATACATCTTACATTTGATAAATGTTTAGTTAGTGTAGTTTCTCTTAGTATTTGCGGAAGTTTATTATCAATTTGTAAATGATTTATATTGACCACTGTATCCTCACCACCCGTAATTAATATAATTTTTTATCAAATTCCAGTATGCTTGCACAATTTATTTCACTACTATGCAAACTCTCCATGATTGGTTTAAGAAACAATTTGTTAATGTCAGTATTGTAATAATTAACAAGTGAATTTTTAACAAAAACTAAACTTAAAGAATTCTTAATAGTTTCTTCTTCATTGAGTAATTTTCTCTGAATATCCCAAGATCTATGACCTCCTCCACAATTTATATCAATAATATTTGTTTCATATTTTGCATTCCATACTATGAAGTTTGTTTCTTTGAATCCACAAATTGATTGATATGTATTGTCTAAATATCTTTCTACCCACTCGAATGGAGCTTTAATAGAATATGAATACTGTAAATTATAATGGTTATTTTCAGCCTTTAAATGAAAATATTTTATTGTTTTATCTTTCCCAGCTGTGAACACACCATTCACAGTAACATCTATAGAATTAATTCCCAGTCTTCCATGAACTTTGGTAATCGATTGAATAGGTAATTCTGTTGCTTTTTCATAAAGATGCATATTACCACATCTATCACCAACGATTAATACAAAATCAGGTTTCAACAAAGACGCAGCAGAAGTTAACCATCTTTCTTTACAAGCTGGTAAAACAAGGTTAAATAAATTTGTACAAGATTGTCCTTGAGAGCCCCAGATACTAATTTGTCCATTGTTGCTGCAAACAATCAGCATTCTATTATTTACCCAATGCATTGAAATTATCTTGTCATCTAAAAGTTGTTGCTCGATAAGATGAACTAATTTAGCCTCATATTTACAAGTTTCAGCAAAAATTTGAACAAATCCATCAGAAGTTCCTAATGCTATAAACTGTCGACATGATGAAGGTGACAAATGTTGATAGCGATGTGGTTTTATAATTTGCTTTGTCCATTTCCCAATATGAAAACAAAAATACATTAACGAACCGCATTCGGTTAAACATACAATATTTCCACGAGCTGTAATCACAATTTTTTTGGCATGTAAATTTTCATCAGGAAAATGAAGGGATTTGATATTTGATTCAGCCGAATCAGGCAAAATTGAACAAAGAGAAACACTTGAATCACTAGCACCAACCACAGCTATGTTTTTAACAAAATCACAATCCAAACACCAAAGTGGACCACCTTTACTAATTTTTTTCTTTAAGGTCAATTTTCCATTTAAAGTCCAGACACACATCATCGAATCTTCACCGATTGAAACAACTGTATCGTGATGTATTAAAGCTTTCATCACTCTTGCAGTATGTCCAAATAATGTTATGGATGAATCAACCAAATCTTTGGAGACCCAATATTCAGCAGAATCTCTAGAAAAATTATTCTCTTTTCTTGTTTTCCATATTTTCACTGATCTATCATCAGATGTAGTGACAATGTATTTTCTACTTTCGCAGTAGGATATTGAAAAAATAACTCCCTACAAATAAATAAAAAAATACTTGCTTAATATTATTTCCCACTAATATCATTTATATGATTTTTAAAATATACCTTATGTCCAACAAGTCGATTGTTCACTCTTTTAGATTTAATGTCCCATATTATCACCTGAGAAAATACAGTACCTCCCATTATTAATAAATTATTATCAGATAGATTCAATATAATTCCTGAATATAAAATACAGTTTTCATCACAACTGTACACAGATAATATGGTTCCTGTTTGTGCATCCCAAATCTAAAAATATGTACTTGAATATTTAGTTACAGTAAATCGAGTACTTCATATAAAATACCTGAACTAAATTGTGAGCAGTCAACAAAGCTACTTCATTCTTATTTTCTATCCATAACAAATATAAAATCCAGTCATTACAAAGTATTTTACTAAAAGCAGTAGCTTTAGTAGTGGTAATATTTTCTGTTTTATAGAAAATTGCATGTTTTCCGCCAAAAATTGCAGTTTTGCTTTCATTTTCATTTAAGGCAAATCCATGAACCTTTTGGCCAATAAAAACAGTAAACTTATCTATAAAATTTTCGAAGTTTTCATAAACATAAACAATGTTTCCTAGTGCTAAAAAAAGTAAATTCAACTAAATAAATATGTTTATCGTCTATGTTTGATTTACAACTCAACCTATTAAAATAAAATTATTTTTTAATATTTTCAACGCAGTAATATCAGTTTTTATTAGAATTGAACTAAACATTATGTTACTTTTGTCGGAACTCATGACAGCAACAAGCTACATAACCTAGATAAACGTCAAATGTATTTATATGAATATTACCAGTGCAAGAATAATATTCAAAATAAAATTCAGACATATCAGGTTTTGTTTTAGGAAATACAAATACATTTGAAAAACTTAAAACGATACGGCTGTATTAAAAAATATTTTTAAGCAATAATTCAGAGTAATTTCACAAGTAACCAAATATTTTTGTGATCAAAAGTAATGTTTTATCACTAATCAAAAGTTTTTCATGTGGAATATAAATAGAGTACATTATAGAGTACATTTATATGATATTATTTGTAAACCAACACGAGTATATTCTAGATCAAATGTTAATAGAATTGAATCGATTAAATACATATTATAATGATATCATGTGATAATGAGACATACAAAAATGGTAACAAGTGTTTTGTATTTGTATTGTCCGCGTAGTTTTTATCAAGAGTTCAAAGCCGTGTGACGTATATTTTACTTTTCATAGTTGTTATCTACAGTTCGGCTTCGTTTTGATTTACATATTAATCAATTTTACTACAATGGCTCTGCGACACATTTCATCAAGAAATATTTTAAAATATCACCAGCAATTCCGTGTGAGTATAAAAATCACAATATTTAGTATGTTAAACGTCCAAAGACCATTTTAATAATAATAAATGTATATTACGCTGTATTTATTATATTTTACATAAAATTTAGGTGTTATCAACAATATTAAAGCCTCAGCAAGATAACAATGTGGCTAAGACTGATAAATTCTTCCCCGGTTGCCGAGCACCCTTCACAGGAAAACTGGATTTCACAACGGCAGAAAACTATGATCCAATTCCTATTTATCGAGTTATGAATACTGATGGTTATATTTCAGAAAAAGGAGAACACGAAAATTTATCCAAAGAAAAGTTAATAAAAATGTACAAAGATATGTGCCTACTGAATGCTCTTGATAAAATTTTGTATGAATCTCAAAGGTAAGAATTATTTACATGTATTTTACATTGAACTTAATCTAATAGGTTCTCATTTAATTTTCTTTTTTTAGACAAGGAAGAATATCTTTTTATATGACCAATTATGGTGAAGAAGGAATGCAGTTTGGAAGTGCAAATGCATTGGAGCCGGAAGATTTAGTATATGCACAATACAGGGAATGTGGAGTGATTATTTCCAGAGGGATGACAGTAAAAGAATTGATTAACCAATGCTATGGAAATAATTTAGATATTGGTAAAGGAAAGCAAATGCCAGTGCATTATGGAAATAGAAATATTAATTTGGTAACCATTTCTAGTCCACTAGGTGATTTCTTCCCCATTCTGATACAATGACTTTAAAATTTAAAACTAAAAGATTTACTTGATTGTATAATAGGAACACAATTACCTCAAGCTGTAGGATCCGCTTACGCCTTCAAAAGAATACCAAATAATAACCGCTGCGTTGTATGTTACTTTGGAGAAGGAGCTGCTTCCGAAGGAGATGCTCATCCAGCATTTAATTTTGCTGCAACATTAGACTGTCCAGTCATTTTCTTCTGGTAATGTTTCTGGAGTACAGAAATACCATGTACCAATTGTTTATAAAATTGTAATTAAAATAACTGTAATTTTTAGCAGAAACAATGGTTTCGCTATTTCTACATCATCTGATGAACAATATAAAGGTGATGGAATAGCAGCTCGTGGTCCACCTCTTGGTATACATTCCATAAGAGTTGACGGAACTGATGTGTTTGCTGTTTATAATGCAACAAAATTGGCCAGAAAGTATGCCATTTCTAACAATAAGCCTGTTATTATTGAAGCCATGGGATACCGGTTAGAAGAATAGAATAATAAATAATATGTATGATGTTGTACTCTTATTTTATACATATTAATTTATTTTTATAGAATTGGCCACCATTCAACTTCCGATGATAGCAGTGCCTATAGAGATACTTCCGAAATCACCAGGTGGAATACGACTCATAACCCGATTCAAAAGCTCAGATTGTATTTAGAATCTAAGGATTGGTGGAATCAAGAATTAGAAAATGCAGTCGTCTCTGAATGTAAAAAGGAAGTATTAGAATCTATGAAGGAAGCGGAAGTCAAACCGAAACCCGATTGGAAAGAAATGTTCACAGATGTATATCATGATATACCTTCACATATCCAGTAAGAAATACAATAATTCAGTTTATGACCATTTGGGAATTCTTTTTCACATGTTTAAATATTTTTTTTAGAAAACAAATGATTGAAATGGAAGAACACATTAAAAAATACAAGGAACATTACCCTATAGATAATTTTAAAAATTAATGTATGGTAAAAAGTTAAAATGTATTCAGGTGTTTGATTTGTTGAAGTAAAATAAATAGATTTTAAAAAGAAACCACTCATATCTTTCATTCCGATACCATTTATGATACCTACGGCACATACCTATTTTTTAATACAAAATTATCTAAAATTAACATGATCAGAACACAAAACAAGAAAATAAATTAATCATTAACTACAAACATAAATGCTAGAGGGCAAATTGACCTAATTTATTTAAGCAATATCAAGTAAATTAATTGAAAGCATGGCAATGAATATCAACGATTTTTTTTATATATAACTTATCTATCAATTAATAAGAAATAGTATTTTTTGGAAGTAGTTAGAGGAATATGAGTTTTCGTCGATTTATTATAACTAAAAATTACGTGGTGGTAGATGATGAAAATTATGATCGAAAATATAAATGCCAGCACCGACGTCTGAGAATTTGTATTCAGTTGAAAACATTATTGTAAACGTCAAGTGACAAGGGGCGGAGTCCGGGGAGAGGTGAGACGGGAAAACCGGAGACACGGGGACCGAGGACTGGGAGGAACAGGAACCACAGGAGTCATGCCTTTCGGGCTCAAGCTCAAGAAGAAGAGGGAATACAGCGTCGCCAGCAAGTCAGTCCTCGTAGTCAGCATTGAACTCCTGGACGGAGCCAGTGTGGAGTGCACCTTGGGAGCGCACTCTTCGGGGAGGGACTGTCTGGAGAGCGCCTGTCAGAGACTACTCATTGCGAGGCCTGAACTATTCGGGCTGAGGATCAGGAGAGGAGCCGGCAACAATCACAGTAACCATGAACATGAGCAGCGCTGGAGATGGGCTGACCTGGACAAGCCGCTCAGGAGACAGCTGGAGGCCGCGGCCGGACCTGGAGCTCCTGCCAACGGGGCGGGGCCTCTGCAGCTCAGGCTCGTGCACTACCTGCCCCTGGGACTGTCCACGCTACTGCTGGCTGACGAGATGACCAGGTATCACTACTTCCTGCAGCTGAAGGCCGATGTGGTCGAGGGGCGGGTGGGCGTGGAGGCGGGGGCGGCGGGGGCTGTGGCCGCTTACTGCAGGCAGGCCGAGTACGGCAACCTGGACGCCGAGAGACACACGCCGGAGTTTGTGCGAAGAGTCGTGGCCTTCCCTGCTGTGCTGCTGGCCGGGGGAAGGCCACTGTCCAGGGAGCCGCACGATGACCGCTTGCTGGACTCGCTCACCGCTGCAGTCATCACGCATCACCGGACACTGCGCAACCTCTCACAGGTACTTCCATTGTCCATACATAAAGTTAACTAAACTAATTGACGGTATTTCTTCAAGGCCCAAGCGGAAGAAGGCTTCATAAGAGCCTGTCAACAATTGAGTGGTTACGGCCAAGAAACATTTATGGCCCGAGATCAATCCAGACAGTTTGATGTGATGATTGCTATTTCTCTCACCGGAATCATGGTGGCTGTAGAAAATTCAGATTCCCCTAAATTCTACAGGTATAGTGGAGAATATTCTTATCTTATAATGTTAAAACCATTTCAAAATCATTTTTATAAATATTTTTTTAGATGGACTGACATAACTAATGTTATAAACCATAAGAGGACATTTACTATAGAATGTCAAAATTCATCAGACAGTGCTTCTTTTGTTTTTGAAACTGCACAAGATGGAAAATACGTTTGGCGAATGTGCGTTATTCAACATACATTTTATATGAAATATCAACACGTTATCCATAATGAAAATGAGGAAAACCCATCTGTAAATCAACAGGCCCAACCAAAATTTCAGGTATTTTTATAAATGATTATGTATTTAGATGTCACGACCTAATATTAAAATATTTGCAGAATGATGGTATAACTGACAGTCAAGATGACTTAGATTATGTACCTCTAAACAAACTATCTAGCGGGAGTATGCCTGGACTTTTAGAAATGCAAGATTTAAAACCTCTATCTCACGGAGGTTCTCAGCAAGGACTGCAAGTTGAAAATTTAATGCCTCTTTCGAATACACAGAGAGCCCTTTCGACTTCATGCATTGATTTGACGGCCTCCAATGTCCGTTTACAATCACAAAGTGATATGGAAAAATTGAGGTAATTATTCATTTCTAAGTAGTATTTTACAAGTTTTATGAAACATGAAACTCAGTTGGTTTTGCACAGTGTCAAATATAAATATGTAATCACTGATAGTCTCGTTTTACATATTGTGTATTTCGTTGTATCATATTTCTGTGCATGTTTTGTGATAGTGACAGTTATATTTTTTTTTATTGATTGTAGGGCTCTTTTACCATCATATAGAGCAGCTCCCGATTACGATACAGCAGTACAACAGAAATATCATCAGCAAAATGATCCTTCTCAATTTGTGAATGCACCCCATACACAATCTCATCCGAATGTAGCAAAGCCTTTCATGTTTGGCTCACAACCAGAAATTCACCGCCAAGTTCATTATCCAGATGTGACTCATCATACTGCGGCTATAAATGTACCTTTGATTCATCATGAAGATCTTCCTTATGGGCCCAATGCGGTGCGGCATGATGCTTATAGTGGTATCCCTCTTGAAAATTCTATTGTAAGGCATCCTCCACTACAGCAACAAGTACAATATTTAAATGTCTATAAACCACCTCCGCCATATCCTTCAAATGGTCTAGCATCAAATTCTACCCCAGACTTGGCTATTGCTAGTCAAAGCATAATTCCCGTAGGATATCACAGAGGATATATTAATTCACATGTATCTGGTTCTAGTCCAGATTTAGTCTCATCCAGAACATTCTTAAATAGACACTATTTAAATCATGTTCGTGCTGGCAATTCACACCACATTATCGGATATCCCGGATTGCACAATACTGTATCTGCCCACGGAACATATCAAAATTTATCTGCCACAATCGACACAACAAAAAGACATTTAATGATTGAATCTCCTCATCATATTAATAGTCAAATACAAAAAATTCACGATAATCGTGGAAATATAGTGTATTGTGTTCCAACAACTCAACTCCCTTATGGTAATCATGTTATTCTTCAGCAAAATAATAAACTCACCACTGTGACAGATTCGCAGGAACCTATTTATGAAAATATACCTCTGCCATGGCAAAATGACAAACCTTATCCAACACCAAGAGATCGAACGCAAAGCCTTTCAACAGATACAAACAGAATTGTACAAAGAAAAGTCAGTCAGCCAATATCTATAATGTTGAATAGTGAAGAGAGGCCATATGTAAACTCTCAATCGAATATTGCTACAGCTCTGCCATCACATGTTACAAAATTCAACAAAGACAATCTCTATGTAAATGCAAAGGTTTTGCAGAAATCAAATAATAATGTATCTGTCCTTTCAAAAGACACCAAAGTTATCCTAAACAATAATAATAATAATAATAGTTCAAATAATGATATTAATGACATTTCAAATTCTTTAATGTCCGCATCAATATCAAAAGAATCATTAATGGCCGGTGGTGAAGTCGGAAGTAATGCTTCATTGAAAGGATCCATAGCTAGCATCGGATCTAATAAAATACCTGTAATTCAACAATCCGACAGTAATAATGTGACTACGATTACCATTAATAGTAATGATGACACTAGGCCGACCATATTGAAGCCTGAAATTTTTGTTAACGATACCGTTGATAGTCTCCAAAATAATTCCCACACATCGAGTATATCTTCCAAATACGGATTAGACGTCACCGCTCCCACTTCATCATACTTTGATTCCACTCACCAGAGCAGTCTCTATGACTTTGAGACCAGTGGGATTTCATCAGCTAGCACCACCGATTCGGTGCAGAGTAAAGAGAAAAAGAAAAGGCGGTGGGGAATGTTCGGGGGAAAAAACAAGACTGATATCAAAAGTGCCACTTTGGGTAGAGATAAATCAAAAAAGTCTGCGACAAGTGAACAAGCAGAGAAAAATAGAAGATCTGCTGCTCTTCCTAAATTAATACCTCTCCCCCCAAGCATATCTAAAGAAAAAATGGTATTTATACTTAATTGTGAATATTTACTTGCATATTGGTTTCTAATACATATATTTCCAGTGTCAATTGTTGGAGGGGAAAATGGTTGATACAAAATTGTCTTTTGATTTTGAACGTATTCCCAAAGGACGCGATGTCAATACTGAAATTATCATGGCTTTGAATCCTGAAAATTCCATATTGAATAATGGCAACATGGATTATTTACCCTATGACGACAACCGTGTCAGATTAACACCATCTAAATTCAACAAACATGGATACATAAATGCATCTCACATAACTGTAAGTATTATTGAAACAAAAAAATAAATGAATGTAGAAAAGTCGATTTATCTGGTGATTGAGCTTCGGGAGATATAAATTATTGTATTTTAATTTTCAGGCGACCGTTGGAAGCAATCAAAGATTTTACATAGCTTGTTCACTGGGTACACAATCTATCGGTTCTCTGGCAGTGAGTACAGCTTTGTGGCAAGCAGTTTGGGAATCTGGTGTCCGTGTTGTATCATTTATTTCCACTTCAATCGCTCCAGCCCACTTACCAGAATCTCTACCGGGAAGGGTGAAAGAATTCGGCCAAGTTAGTATTAGAAACATATTTATTGAAATAAAATAAATACAAATCGACACATTAAATATTTTCAGTATCAAGTTTTTATTGAATCGTGCCAGTCAACCGATTATGTTATCACTTCAAGATTGAGGATAACGAATGGAAAGCAAGGATTTTCAAATAACAGTACTCTGGGACACACTAGGACTGTTTGGCATCTGCAGTATATGGAGTGGCCTGATAATCTCGTCTCTCCCAAGTCAACTGAGCACTTCTTAGGTAGTAAAATTTAGTATCTAATACAGTGGGGCCTCGATAATCTGGACGTTATTCTGAATGACCTAATACTTGCCATTATCACAGACTTTTTATTTATTTATTAGAGGGGCTTTTTTCTATTAATTGGCAAGCATATCTATCAAAATGTAATATTTTTGTTTTAACAGGATTTTTGGAAGAATTATCAGCTGTAAGACAACACTGTTCAAGTGAAATAGGACCTTTGCACAATGCTAATCCTCCAGTCATAGTCGCATGTTCTCAAGGAGTGGGAAGATCTGGAGTCACAATAACCGCAGATTTATTATTGTACAGACTTGAGCATAATCAGGTAATTATTTATAATAAAATCATTCCCCTTCATTGCAATTTACAAAATTTAATATGGTATTTCAGGAATTGGACATCCCCCGTGCAGTGAGTCTCTTCAATCAGCAAAGGACAAATCTTATCCAAAACGTTCACCAGTACCGGTTTATTTATGCCCTTCTTGTGCATTATTTGAAACAAACGCGCCTTATATGAAAAGTGTCTTCTTTAAATATTCAAAGAAATTGTACAATTTTTTTTATGAAATCAAAAACATGCATCGTAATGTGTGATTTTTTATATTCTTGTATATGATATTAAATTATTGATGTTTTACTCCTGCATTTTTAACATTAAAAATGTTTCGGATGTAAATAATCAAAATATGTACGTCTCCTCATTGTCAGGAGAAATGAGATTTTTTTTTTATTTGACGCAAAAACTTATTCGAGGCAATCTGTACTTTAAATCTCTTAGCTTTCGATCAATATATTTTATACTACTTTTAAGTATTATTTGCAGTATTTTCGTCTTCGATATTATAATGGTCGCTATTGTTATGGATTTTTTTTTTAATACTAGCTTTACACACAATTGTTGTCTATATTAGACTTTTCTGATATTTTAATAAACAGTGTCTGCTAGTCTGAAAGTCAATTCATTATACAAAACATAATTTCTAAAAGTACGAATACTGATAATTTTTTTAAATAATTTAAATAAAGTACTAAGCACAGAAGATTAATTCAGACCTTATTAAAATATAAATGATATTTTATGCATATTATATTAATTTGCTCAAACTTATGGCATCCTCATTTATGGCAATTATTTTTATACTATTTTATTAAATAAAAAATATTTAGCTCTGTATCATCCAAAGAACACTTTTTTTATACTACTATTTGAAATGACTATGTATATCTATTGTGCAGCTTTTAATTGACAGTAATTATATTAGTTAATAATGATTTGCATTTGAGTATTTTTTATATTAAACTATTTTAACATATCTAATTGTGATTTTGAAGTTGCTCATTTGAGAAAATATTAGCGTAGATAAAATATTTTTTATTCCTCATAAATCATTTAAAATATATTTAGTGCCATGACTTGGTAAAGGTAATCAATTACAACATCAATATTGATTTGTCTGCAAAGTATCATTTGTTGTGCCAGATTTTCCATTTCTCATATCTGTTTTTATTAAAATTGTATTGCCAAAATGACCCTATAAATTTTATATACAAACTATGAAATAATTGAGATTCTAAATTTTATTGAATGTAGTAAATCCTTAATATGTGCCTTAGTATTTTTATTCGTCATCGTTTTCCAAATGTGTAATTAATTATATTTAATTTTTATGAAATATACAAAAAATTTTAATAAATGAACATATGCATTATTTTGACAGTCCTTTTATTCAACATTTATATACAGTATTTGCAAATTGAATAATTTAATTACAGATACAAAAGTGATATTACCACTATAAATTAGTATTAAGTCTTAGTCGAATAATTTGTATAAAATATACAAATGGGAATTTGTTTATTTGATCACACTTCATTGGGTAGGCGGAGGATAATACGGCGGTCTACTGGGAGGAGTCGGATAGAAAGGCGGAGGGGGGACGTTGACGGGGGCGGGAAAATGTGGCGGAGGCGGTTCAGTAAAACCGACAGGAGGTCTCGGTACCGGAATCAGCGGGGGAGGCACTGCAGCCATCGGCGGGACGGGGGGATACGGTGCCGGATAAACAGGCGGCATCGCGGGGTAGTTTGCTAGGTATGGAAACTGAGATACATCGACAATAGATTTTATGGGTTGTGCTATTGTGTCAATTTTCATTTCAGTTCCATTTTTCATTGGCGTATTTGGATTTTTACTAGGATTGGGAGGAGAAGGTTGAGCGATAGAAGATGGTTTCTTATCATTTTTGATGGGCATCTTGGAAGCGGGTGGTGGCGGCAGTGGTGGACTCTCTTCTCTCGAAGGAGTTTTTTGAGGAGAGTATAAATCTAACACCTGGAAAAATTTAAATAATAATCGTACATGTATAGAAAAATCGTCATTTGTTGATATTCCTAATGAATGACTTACTTGATGGCAAATATCTTCTAATAATTCCAAGGTCATATCTTCGACGAACATATCCCACCAGGCAGTGTGCTTAGGTAACTTTCCATTCCAGTCGACCATTTCAAATTTGCTCAGTTTCCCAGCCAAAAACATCAGCGCTACAGCGATGACTTCTGGCTCCCATTGCAGACAGAGAGTGGTGCACAAGCTGCAATATAACATGAGTAAACAACACAACCACAATTCATTAACAATTAACAAGTACCTGTCATTGACAAAGGTCCACGCCATCTGAACCATCTTTTGCATCTTCTGCTTGTCTCCCTTGAGGCACTTGGCGTACTTGAGCAAGTAGGAGTACGGGTGCTCAACCTGCAGGTCGAACTTAATGGTCTGCAGCAGGATCCTCTCGATGGTCATGACTTCTTCCTTGGGGTTGTCTCCGAAGGCCGCGAACTTGGCGTCAGTGAGCAGCAGCCTGGCGTTCCTTATGATGTCCCTGCACTTCTTGGGCGTCTCCTCGACCTTCCCGGCCAGGAACAGACAGCAACAAGCCGTCACATGGCGCGGGAAGCTGCGGAAGGAGTGCATCATGTAGAAGCGGTGGAAGTACACGACTCCAGTGGCCACGGTGTTGTAGCCGAGGTCCATCTTGCTGCCGGTCTCGATGATGAGCCTGGCGCCTTCCTTCCTGTACCTGTTCTCCCTGTCAGGCTCGATGCCGTCCAGTAGAGATGGCGTGTTCTGTAGCTGCTGCTTGTCATAGTACCAGTACGGCATCTTGCTGCTGTCAACTACTGAAACTCTATTATTGTGTAAACCTCAAACAAATGTCAAACAACACGACACACCATAAACAATCACCTGTCACCGCAACACTTTCTTGTCGTTGTACATCAAATTCATTTCTATTTCTTTTTGTAAAATGTTTTAAAATTTACTAAACCTATTCGTTTGCTTGAATTTCAAACATTTTAAAGTTTTATTTTCATCGGTAATGAAAATTAGAATTGTGTTTTTTTATGTATTTGGCATTATTATAAATTACTTTTGATAAATATGAATAAAATCATATTTTACTATGAATTTTTCAAATAATAAATGAAAAAATATAATGTATATATGTAAAATGAAAACAGCATTGACATATTGTGATTCAAGATAGTGTAGGGCGAGTGATCACGTGACTTCCTGTGCTCTTTTCCCCGGCTCCTCCGCAGCGGCAGGTCAGTGTCTCCGTGTTCCTTCTTCTAGTGTAAATCCCTTTAAGCCCCGCCCACAGATTATTGTCAATACCGGTAACTTTATACTCTCCGCATTCTAGGAGTGCACTTAGCCCCGCCCCTCACGTATTCTCCGCGCATAGACTTGGCATCTCTGGCCACGTGCCTGTCACATGTCACTATTGCATACAAAATCTCAAATTTCATAAAATAATGTCTAAAAGTTTGTCTCTGAAAGTAGTCTCGGTATAATTGATTGTCGGAGGTTTTTTCTGTTTCACTCTGGGGATATCTGCGGGACGGTAAGTTGCGATATTGAATATATGAGTGCATTGTAATATCAGATATCCGTCATGTTGAGCTGAAATCACCTCTGTGGACTGTCACTGATTAGTTAGACTGTTTTTATTGTTTCAGGCGATTGACCAGTCGCCGACATGCCGCAGAACGAATATATCGAGCGTCACCGCAAGCTTTACGGCCGGAGACTCGATTATGAAGAAAGAAAGAGGAAGAGGGAAGCGCGTGAACCTCACAAGAGGGCGGAGCGAGCTCGCAAGCTCAGAGGCATCAAGGCCAAGCTCTTCAACAAAGAACGGCGCAATGAAAAGATTCAGATGAAAAAGAAGATTAAAGCTCATGAAGAGAAGAAAGTCAAGCAGAAGACCGAAAAGGTCTCTGAAGGTGCCGTTCCTGTGTATCTGCTCGATCGTGATGTCCAATCCAGAGCGAAGGTCCTCTCTAACATGATCAAACAGAAGAGGAAAGAAAAGGCTGGCAAATGGGACGTGCCCATTCCAAAAGTGCGAGCTCAATCAGACGCGGAAGTGTTCAAAGTCTTGAATTCCGGAAAGACCAGAAGAAAGGCGTGGAAGAGAATGGTCACCAAAGTCACGTTTGTCGGAGAAGGATTCACTAGAAAACCACCCAAGTTTGAAAGATTCATCAGACCGATGGCACTTAGATTTAAGAAAGCACACGTTACACATCCAGAATTAAAAGCCACATTTTGTTTACCCATAATCGGCGTTAAAAAGAATCCCAGCTCACCCATGTACACTAGTTTAGGAGTTATTACAAAAGGAACTGTCATCGAAGTAAACATCTCGGAATTAGGTTTAGTGACACAATCAGGCAAAGTTATTTGGGGAAAATATGCACAAGTTACAAATAATCCTGAAAATGATGGATGTATAAATGCTGTTCTTCTTGTCTAATAAAATATCTTTAAAAAAAAAACATTTCTTTTTATTGTACTGTAGTATAATACCAAAATATCTTTATGAAGAGAATTTTTTTTACATAAATAATGACCCAGAGACAAACTTTTAGATATTGTGTTCATTATAAATATTTGTATACTAAATTGATATTTTTCTTTGCAGTTTGCATAGTTCGCCACTATGCAGATCTTTGTGAAAACCCTCACGGGTAAGACCATCACCCTCGAGGTCGAGCCTTCAGACACTATCGAACATGTCAAAGCCAAGATCCAAGACAAGGAGGGAATCCCCCCCGAGCAGCAGAGGTTGATCTTCGCCGGCAAGCAGCTCGAAGACGGCAGGACCCTTTCAGATTACAACATCCAGAAGGAGTCCACCCTTCATCTTGTGCTCCGCCTCCGTGGTGGTGCCAAGAAACGCAAGAAGAAGAATTACTCGACTCCCAAAAAGATCAAGCACAAGAAGAAGAAGGTCAAACTAGCAGTATTGAAATATTACAAAGTGAGCATTTTATTCTTTTGCGAATCACCAAATGGTAAATGTATATTAATGAATTGTCTTTGTCCAGGTTGACGAGAATGGCAAGATTCACCGTCTGAGGCGCGAGTGCCCCGAAGAGAGGTGTGGAGCCGGTGTATTCATGGCTGCCATGGAAGATCGTCATTACTGCGGTAAATGCGGATACACTCTCGTGTTTTCCAAACCAGAAGACAAATGATTTTATTACGATAACGCCAAAAGAATAATTACATGCAATGCATACCGTGTATGACGGATTTATTATGTAATAAAGTCTTATAAATCTTGATACGGTGTGCTTTTTCAATTATAGTAACAACCTATCTGAAACATTTAATCATTCTGTCTCTGAATCATACATTCGATTTAACTTGATTAATAAGGTTTCTTAACAGGGCTAATTGCTAATAAGAGAAATGGTAAGTTTTGACATCAAGTAATATTAACAGATCCCAAATATTACAAGATTTATAGGTGGAGTTAAACAGATAAGCTGCAATTTTTTTTTTTTTTAATATACTAGCCCTATTAGTTGAACCTAAAACTACCAAGGATGTAGACTCATTATCTGCAGATTCAAAATAAATGCACAGAATGTTGTCTTCGTCCATTCTCCTGGAAAGCAGATATTCGCAGACCAACAGAATGAATAATCATCACAGGAAAAAATGATGCACTTCTATTTCATTAATATTTTTTTCGACTTAGTTGACTTTGACCTTTCTTCATTCTCTTTTCTATCAACAAATGAAATATTCTTTCAGATCAAGCCATTTAAATAAAAAAAAAAATAGATAATATACTTTTGTTTGATTTATTTATTCATTCCCATCACGCAACACATCCATTACTCATTACAAGTAATCTTTAACAAGAGAATAAATTCTATGGAAACAAGCAATAGTTTTAATATAATGTTCTCTAAGTTATAAAATAATTCATTGTTTTGTGCTACTAGCTAATCACAATATTATAATAAATTAATATATCACATCGCAATGTTACGTAAATGCTATTAAATTTGATATTATGGAATAAAATTGATTTATGTAATTAAATAATTGAAAATGAAACTGATCATAGTTCCGTATTTTTTTCCGATACATTTTCCAACGACGGCTTGATCACATTCTGGAGATTGCCTAGAGCCACTTCGGTCTGGAATTATTTATTTCAGTATGAAAATATTTGTTATAAATTTTTGTAATCCATTCAAAGCTCCTTATTTGTGAAAGATATGTTGCATCTCCTTAAGCTTTTTTTTACACCCATATCATGAGATATCTTTATTCTCAAATAAGGAGCTTTGACTATATTACAATATTTCAATTACTTGTTTCAACAATGTGATTGCATCATTCAGGGCTTTCCTCCACGTGGCAAGTTCACCCACATGATGAGACGACTGTTTCTTAAGCATCTCTGTCCATTCGGCGATTACTTCTGGCGTAGGAGGTTTTTCATCACTAAAAGTAATAAAAAAATCGTAATAATTTGTCACAATAATACACTATTTAATCAATTTTACCTAATTACATTCCTAAAGTCGATATCGTCAAGCATTGTGTGTGTACTTTCTAAATTCCACAAACGCTGATAAAGTACAATATTCACTATAACTAGGATACAGAGAATGAATAAAATTATCCAAAGCAAAACAAAAGCTGGCAAGACTTCTTTGTTGGCGGAATGACTGGGGCTTCCAGCGATTCTAGTATTTGTAATGGGGCTAACGAATGAGTGGATTGGAGTCGCTTGCAGTGTTCCCGTTTCCATATCTCGTAACCCAGCTGTAAGATAACATTAATTAGTTTTTAACTCTAGCATGTATTCCTATAATTTATTTTTAAAAAAACCTCTTCTCCGTTTGCGACTCTTTCTCTTCGATGTCCCTTTATCCTCCTCCACCTCGTTCATAATAGCCTTGGAGAAAGCATCAAAATATTCTACTAAGCCTCCGTAACAATTTTTATCTATTACGGCTGTAATGCACAATATGAATTATTAGAATATCAATATACATGGTGGACTTGAACTAATTGAGAATATTTTAGGGGGTGGTAGGGTATTGCAAAAATAAGTGATTTTTTTTTATTAATTACAAAAAAAAAAATTTTTGCAATACCCTACTACCCCCTAAAATATTCTTAATTAGTTCAAGTCCACCCTATTGAATAATGTTATTATATATTTTTTTTACTGACATTTGATTAATCCCCAAACATTTTTTCTATATAAAACATTTCCATACGTTTCTATGTGTGTCAGATTCTCGGACACTCGACGTATACAATAATGAACGGTGACCGTGAAAGAGTCGGCGTAAGGAACTCCCGCATTCGAGCTGGTTATTTCAATAGAATATAAATGGCCAGGTATTGTACAGGGCAACATGACCTAACCATAATGAATTATTATTAACTTTCAATACAGACATATGTAAACAAATATATATATATATATATAATACCTGTGTTTCTGTCACATTCGATGTTTTGGGACCGACAGTCTGTCCCAGAAATAAAGTAAAGCTTACTTTGCGAGTCTTGAGCCCGGTTTCCTGATCATTTTGCCAGGGAACCTCGACCAAATCTGTTGTTTTTCTCGACGCTAACAGTTCTACATAAAACTGAGAATTAGTAAATATCAATGTAAATAATTGATCTATATGAATTGGCAAGTCTAGGGAAATCATTTTTCTTCCATCGTGCGGGTGTGTGCATTCAATGGGTCTATCCAACGAGAAACTGAAATTGAAAACAATTTATTAGAGGTGTTGAGGATATGGTGTTTTAAACATAATTACCCAATTAGTTTATCGGCTTCACTTCCCGATGAATCAGACATATCTGTTGGCAATGTGTCTTCACCATTGACTTTTTCATTGCTACCTATAAGATAATTTATATTAAACA
This sequence comes from Agraylea sexmaculata, assembly GCA_022606485.1. NCBI lineage: Eukaryota > Metazoa > Arthropoda > Insecta > Trichoptera > Hydroptilidae > Agraylea > Agraylea sexmaculata. The sequence goes on along the minus strand of JAGTTH010006229.1, from coordinate 44,861 downwards.
ATTTTAAACACGAGGTTAAACAATTTTTTTCCATTAGTATGGATAATGTAAATGGAGATAGTTATTGATTTGTTCTTTAAATGTTGAAATAATAAAATGTTAAATAAATAAATAAAATAAAATGTTGAGTTCGCCTTTCATATCAAATAGCAAGACTTTATATAAAAAGCAAATCATAATATGATTGTGATCAGACAAAAAAAACATTTACAATTGTAAAGCTAATGAGTGAATGTTTATTAAAAAAGAGTGGGAATGATTCTTTTTTTAAATTTTTGTGGCTTTTTCTTACAATCTCTATGGACTTAAATAATATGCATGTTTTTAAAAAAATTGGGTAATGTGGGTAGGTAAAGTTAACTCAGATGTGCAAGATTTGTGAATATTTCTCAAACCGTCATAAGTTTGGTACTAAAAAGGTCCGAAACATATTAAACAGAAGCCCTGCAAAACACTTATTCGGCGTTAAATAGAGATAAAACTCACCATCCTTTTGTATTTCATGTTGAAATAATAATATACACAAATATAGGTATAGATAATATATGGTATCAAGAATATAACGTAATTTGAAATAGTTAAATTGGTTTATAATCACAATACTGAAATGATAATATGAATGAAAAATGCGTCGAAAATAAATACACATATTGTTAGTAATACACGAACTAGCGTTGCCACTTGAAATTTTGAAAGAAATCATAGTCCCACCGAGAGCGGAGCTTGAAAATATGAAACCGATATGCCAAATTGGTGTATTTGCTGGCAACACTAGTTAAGCTAGTGTGTAAATAAATGAAAATGTATACTAGATCGGCTGGCGATTTTCGAATGGTGTGAACAGCGAAACCATTGTGGAAGTTGAGGTGTGAGAGAACTATCCGATGGATCACCTGAACGCAGAGGATTAATACTGGTTTCAGCACTGACTGTTGACACCGATGCCATATTATCTGTGTTCTGATTTGGAACTTCCTGAGGAATACAACAGATTTAATTACTCATAAACTCTGAGATTGTTACGTGATCGCTTTAAATATACCTCATTCATAGATTCGATGGATACATTTCTTTCAGACAGTTTATCTTCTTCCCTGGCGTTTTTGATGTAATCGTCTGAATCGAAGCCAAGTTCTTCTCCATAGCATAAGTGCACCTGTGTGGGATAATTAATATTATTTATTACATGCTGATGAAAATCTAACATTCAACATGGCAGTAGGGATAGATAAAGTATGTTTATCAATGAATATCATTTTTAGATAATGTGGATATTGATAATAATTCTACTTGATAAGGTAAATGACAGTATTTCATAAATAACCTGTGAATGTGATGGACAATGACTGAGGGTATTATCACAAAATGAGAACAATAATTATTTACCCAATTCCATATCTCCTGACTGGACGCTTGTTGTTTCATCAAAGCATTTTGCCATATTCTAAATAACATCAAATAGGTTGTGTCTCTGCTAACAAATGATGTGAAAAAATGCTTTTCATTCTCAGTACTAATCAATATGGCATTTGGTATGACGAGTGCGGTTTTCTCTTTAGTAATAGAAGTTACGTCTCTCCATTGTATGTTCAAGAATCTTTCCCAACTGAATATGTTGGCGTAAAAGCAGAGGTAATTTTGAGAAATATACAGGCGGCCATGAATGAGAATATCTTTTTGTAGGGCACAAGAGTAATCTGTAATAATAATAAAAAGGCATGGTAGCACAAAAACATGAACAATATTATAATTTATCAAACATGAGAGATGGAATGATACTACAATATAAGTTAACTTAACACTCACCCACAATGAGCCGCTCATCTTCAGGTAAAAATTTGAATATTTTTTTGAAATCTTCCGATCTACTTTTATATGTTGGATATAAAGCGCTATACCAAGATTTCTTCTTAAGTTTAGTCGCCTTGCCGTCAGCTTTTTGAGATTTTAAATTAGAAGATGAGCTTGACGGTTGCAGGGAGCATTTCGATTGGCTTTCATGGCTTGAAGAACGATTCAAAGGAATGGACGAGTTTGATTGAGGCGAAGATTGATCTGGAGGGGATATATTTACTGAGAGAGATGGCAATGGTGATGAGGCGTTGGAATGTGTGGAAGATTTAGATGTAGACAAAGAAGAATGTGAATTTCCGCCCTATAAAGAGAAATCATTGATTATATAAAAAATAACCGAATTAATGATAAATCATATTGGAATTTAGTTAGTTCAAATAGTGACCATATTACTAAGAGATCTCGTTAAAGAGAACTGTTTTTGTAAAAAGCTACAGCAACATAGATTTATTTTATGTCTGTGTTGTATTTGGTATTTAAATTATGATGTTTTATGTATCAAATTCAAATTATACGAACGAAGAAAACACAAAACACCAAATACAATGGTACCTCGACATACGAGTTTTTCGAGATAGGAGCATGCGAGCGAGCGATTATTTGCTTCGAGATACGAATAATAGGCTAGAGAAATCCATGGGTTTAGAACATTTTTTTTCTAAACAGCCTACATGTGAGGGCGAGAAAAGTTTAGTGAATATGGCAAAGATTGGTAAAGAGAAAAGCAGTGAAGAAAATTAAGCGAAAGTAACACTTATAAATCTAATTTATTTCTTTATATTCTCATTTTGGTTTTGTACAATAAATATTTGTCATTTATAAATACATTTTTTTTATTCAAAAACACGTGGTATGTTAAAAAACCATTTTATTTGCTACGACTTTTTGGGGGGCTGGAACGGATTAATGGCAGTTTGTATGGGAAAATTTGATTCGAGTTACAAGCAAAGTTGCGGAACAAATTAAACTCGTATGTCGAGGTACCATTGTACATATAAGGCATACAATAAGTTAATAGTCAAGTGGATTTGTGGTAGTTATATTTACAGTGTCAACTTTGGAAACATCAGCAACTTCAAGGGATGAAGATGACCGGCATCCTGGGGATGGAGATCTCCTAAAATACATTAAATCGGTACAAATTATTATACTTGTGAAAATATTAGGCCTAATTTAAATATTTAAGATAAATAAAAAATAATGAAGGCTCGTAGATGTTAGAAAAGAAATGTGTAAATATTTTTTATTAATTAGGATTGTATTTTAAGGATGCTTTAAAAATCAACAAATTTCTATAAAAACCTCTGTTCGAACGATGTAAGTTGAGAAGCTTGACTCAAAACATTAGAAAACGAGAGTGCTTGGCTTATACTCTGGCCAATAGCGTCCTGGGATGAAATAACAAGATTTTCAACTGATTTACGACTGAAAATAAATTTGGGAAATTTAATATTACAACATTCAATAAAGGAGTGGCAGTTGTTTTTTTGGTTTTAAATGTAACTTTTTTTCTTGAACCAAATATTTAATGCAGGAAAATATACTTTTAAATTAAATAATAAAAATAAAACTACAAATGCAAATTAATAAAACAAATTAACGCATAAATGTAAGGAATGTAATTTAATAATATACATTTGGCATATTATATGGAATTGGACACACTTCACGATTAGTAATAAATATTATAAAATAATCGTGTACAGTTGGATTAAGATTATTAGTATTAGGCTATCTGGGAATATAGCACATATTTTAAATGTTTTTTGCTTATTGAGTTGGTTGAAATTAGAATTCAGGTCAGAAAAAAAAGTTCCAAGCTGGCCCCAAAAATTTCCTATAACCTGCTTTTGTAATTTTACCTTTTGTGAACAATTTATAAATTATACTTGGGTTCACATAAAAAAAAAATATTTGTTTAGTTTTTATTTAGAAAACTATTGAATACTTTCAATGTATATTTTATGCCTAATAGAGTTGATTTCATGGAAATTTTTCTACTATTTTATCAATATATCAATACATTTGTTTAATATTAAAATTAATGTCTAAATTACATAAACAGCATAAATATGAAGTTGGAAATAACATTGTGTTGAAATTGAATTTTATATTTAGTGGTAGGAAATGTATATTATCATGTTAAAGCTTGTTAAAGAAAACTGATAAGACTAATTGGCGCACAATAGTCTTTTTGTCACCCTGATAGTGTTGTAGTATTTTCATAATGAGGCTATTATGGAAATAACCCTGCCTGCCAATTAACAACTGGCCTAACAAATTTTCAATGGGTTGCCCATCTCCATTTTAAGTAAATTAAACAAAAAAGTTTATTTCTTGTGTATATTTCTCAAATTCATCGTTGTACATCATACATAAGTTCATTAAGAAAATTTTGGGAATTGAATAACACAACATATTTTATCGATGCTGTTTACCTCAAATCGGCAGGGAGAGATTTAGAAAATTCATGAGAAATATCACGATCTGTAGTCACTTCTTGGTCATTGTTTGGGCTGTTGTAAAGAAAAGAAACGAAAAAGTGAAATGAACATAAGCGAAAAATAATTCAAATCATCTGTTGTTTATTTAACTATGCTTCAAAATAAAAGCAGATTGAGATGGAAAAACTTCAAGTGATAATTACACAACAGAGGCTGCAGAAGGCGGGGCCAAGCAGGGGCTCGAGTTGGTCAAGGGGAGGGAAGGGGGTGCTGATGATGATGATGATGATAGGGGCTGAGGATACTGAGGGGAGGAGGAGGAGGAGGCAGAGGAGGACAGGGGCGGGGGGACACTGGGAGAGGGAGGACGAGCACAGGAGCTGACTCCACACTCTTTCTCCCTCATTACTCCACTACAACTACTATTGACACTAACTGACGTTTTCTATAATGTTGCCATCTTTCTCATGTATTTATTGGAAAATCGATGGAAAATTTCAAATGTGTAACGTAAACGTAATAATAGTGGGACGGCAAGACCTAATACTACGTATAGTCTTAAGAGTAAGCAACAAAATCAATTAAAAATCCAAGTTGAACCAATTCAGTCAACCCCAGTCAGTAAGTTGATCTTTGGATGATAGATCAACGGTCGGTTTCTTCAAACAGTGATTTAGCTCGATAGTCAAATTCCAGCAAGTGCTGCATGTGTGTATACATATTTATCATCATTTGAATATTTTCTGATTCTTGTTTTATCCAAATTTATTCTTATAGAATGAAGATATTAAATTCTCAATAGAATCAACAACTTATGGACAACTTTTTACTGTAGGCATGTATGTAAATTTTATTTGCCTATTAATATAAACCTTTACCCAATGACATACTAATGAATAAGTGAACAATAAAAAGTAGAGTATTTTTTACTTATTTATTGATTTTTTTTAATTATCTCTATGAAAGACTAGATGACTATAGCAAAACTCAGATTATAATGAGTTTAACAAGCAGTTTGCGAAAGAGTCTTTTACGTAATAAATTAAAATACAATACATATTTAATAGGAGTCTTAACATTCTTAAATATTATTAAAAAATGTGGTTAACGTGATATAAAATTAACATTTGATTTGTTTGCCAGTTGTCTATACAGAAATAATTATCTAAGCGAGAATTTTTGGTCATGGAAAGTTGCAAGAATTATTCTCCACTTATAATTAAAAAAAAACAGTCTAAGTTGTCTTCCTTTTACTCGGTTTTCGGCTTCTGGGTAAGGTCGTTGAGGTTGCAATCAAACCCTGAAAATTTATATTTGATAAAGATACTTATATAATACATATTAAATTTTTCCCGAATATTTATTTAAACAATCGTTTTAAATCAATCAAACCCACACGTGTTAAAGGATAAAGAAAATTATTAACGTTAGAATATTTCTAATGCATATTTTACTGCACTCTGATCAATATCAAAGGAATCTTACTTTGTTTCTTTTTGTCACCAAAAAGACTTCAAACATCTGTGCTTTTGCTCGATGTATTTATAAGTAGGGTTTCGATTTTAAGGGGTATGAATGTGATATTATCATCTTGCTTTTTTTCATTATTCAAATTAATGTAATCTTGAATTTGAGTGCTATTTTCTGTATTCTCTGTTGCATCTTCAAATTGTTCATCATCACTATCGGCATTTCTTTTAAAACTCATATCAGTAATGGCTTCATTTAATTTTATTGAATCAGTTTCACCTTTATGATTTGACAAACTTGCTTCAATAGACGAAGCATCCATGGAAGCGTTATTTGAGAGTCCACTTGTTTCACTAGATATGGATTTTTTATGTTCATTTGATTTGTTCCAAAATGTTAGTTTGGATGATAAATTTAACAACTTTGAAAGAGATTCTGTTGATTTGCCATGGTATTTTTTTTGTGATTTACTTTGATGCTTCAAATTTGGAGTATCTTCTTCACTGGACATTTGAAACTCAGTTTTAGAATTTACTACTGTATTAGTAATTTCATTACTAGGTGACGGAGAGATGATTACAGAAGGAGGAATAGGAGCTTTTCTTTTCTTAATTTTAGGTTTTTTGCGTAATGGTATTGGAGACCCTTTAGGAGTATTAAATTCTGTTTCAGATAATTCATCATCTGAATCATCAGACTCGACTGTCTTATTTGATGTAATATCACTATTTTCTGAATTACTAAAACATGCAGTTTTCATACTATCATCATTTTCATGTGGTAATAATTTTGTTTCTGCTTCAGTATTGTTTGTGTTCTTATTAACATCAATTATAATTGGATTGACATTTACATCATTTGGTGATTCTTCTAATTTTTTTTTGATATCCTTTTCCAAAGAAGATATATTTTCTTTATATAAGTTTGATTCAGATGACTGTGAATCATTTTCTAAAATGTTCAGTAATTTAGAGAATCTCTCCTGTTTATCATTTTTTGGATCATCTGAACAAAGTTCCTTCATCATGAGAAACGCCATTTGTTGGATTAACATCTCTTGTGGATTGGGAGGTTTATTATTATCACTAGCAGAATCATTCCCCTCACTTAAAAACATTTTTATATTATCTTCATCCAGCTCTCTTATCATAAAATCAGATTCCTTTAAATATCAATGAAAATAATAAAAAATAAAATAAAAAGTGTTTTATAGTTTATAAAAGTGCAAAAAAATATTTTGTTAAGATTATAACTACAATAGAATAATGTATATGAACCTCTGCAGCTCCAGGCCTTTTGATGGAGGTAAATGAAGATTTGCTTATTTTGCTTCTTGATCCGCTAGTCGATGCGGTACGGGAAAGAGAATCTTGAATATTATTCTCTGGAATATAACTGCTACTTATATCTTCAGATGAGCGGATGTGTCTACAAAATAAAAACATTTAGTAAAAGAAAATTACGAGATTAAACAATCAAATTTTTATTTTATTTACCCCAAATTGACTCTGTCTTTGCTGACTATTGCAGACCTTCCATTGGGGCTGACATCCATTTCAGGAAAAAACATATCAACTTTTGAGCCTACAGAGCTTGCGCGTGGACTTCTACTCCTGGCGGAAATACTTCTTCGCAATATTCTAGTATCTCGAATATTGACAATATCTCCAGCTTCATCCATTTCTTGTTTATTATCTATTTGATCATCCGACATAGATAAGTCTGACAAACTATAGCTTTTTCTTAGCTGTTGAACTAATCCTCCACCGCCCTAATAATTAAACACCGTATTGTTTATAACTGTTAAAATTATCACAGGTCAAATGTGAAGTTTTTTTCAATAAAATTTGTTTTGTCAGTTGAATTATTGAAGATATTACCAAATTATATCATATTAAATTAGGAAATGTTATTTTTTGTGATAAGAAATACAAATGTGCAAATTAATATTTAATACATTACCACAAATTACCCTTCTAGCATTGTATTAGAAAAATTAAAAACATTTATAGATAAAATGAATGCAAGAATAATATTGGGTAAGTCTTTTTATTATAAATGGCATTACAAAAGTACAAAAAATATGATCAAAAAGTAAAATTCAAAACAACACTATTATATCTAAGAATTTAACAATCTATGATTTGTGTACTGCTCAATGAAATTTAGCTAAAAGCAAATTTTACAATTGAAACAATAATATAGCATTTTATAATACATACACATAATGAGATCTTATAAAAAAAGTTTGGATTTTTAAGTAGTCACATGAAAAAGCTGTATTTTACATATTCAGTCTTATGGGTAAAAATAAAATTGTCATGCATAAACTATTAAATGAAATTCTAATTGCATTTTAATAAAAAACAAACTCTATGAAGCTAAGCAAATGAAGCTGTATTTAAAAATTTGAGTATAAACAAGAAATAGTTTTTTTTGGAAAGACCCACTAGACTACTTTGTTCTTTGATTTTGCTAATCTTTCTGATGACTTTCGAGTTTTGCGACCAGTGCTCTTATCTCTTTTAATTGTTTTTGTAGCTTTCTTCTTTGCGGCTGTCTCTCTGCCTCGAGTAGGAGGAACATCGGGTTGAATATTATCGACAACAGGGATAGTTTCAGAACTTTGGTAAACCAACATGGCAATTTCATCTCTTTCCACCTTGGGAACAATGGGCGCAAAGTCAATTTCATCCGAAGAGATATCATCCATGTGGTGATCGGTTCTATCATAAGATATATTGTTATCACTTTGAAGACGTCTGCCGGCAATGGGTGGTCTTGCGGATGGTGTTGGTGACAATGGTAAACTTTGGTTGTTCATTGTCTTGTATCCGTGTAGTTGAAGAACAATCAAAAGGCAAGATGTTTGTTTTGTGCAGGAAGAAAATAAAACAAAAGCAAATTAAACACAAATGTTATAGGGTGAATCTAAATAGTTTACACTAAATTAATTTATTTTGGATAGCAAAAGAAAAAAAATCAAAGTAAAAATTAGTAATCAAATTTGTTTCTCAATCTAATTATGAAAAAAAAAAAACAATTGAGAAACAAATGTAGATTCATGCGACATAGTTTATAATCATGCATAATGTACTATTTGGTGTAGATTATTGTTATATATTGTGATATTAAAAATTATTTAAAATGCTCAAGCAATTAAAAAAAATTATTGAATTGAATTGGATAAGATATTGAGTAGATATTATTTTTAAGTGTTATCTTTTTTAGAAAAACTTACCCTCATTGCGGTCTGCATGATAACATTCATGCCATAATTTACACCCTTTGTTCCTAGATTCAGAACAGTCTTATAACCCTGATCTTTGGCTTTTGCAATATATTCATCTATTTCCTAGAAGAGAAATAAAAAACAATAGATGTATCTTTATATTGATGAATATTATTTTAAAATTTATACCTGTTCCCGTCTACAAAGCGCAGGATGTACAAATTTTCTGTACAAAATGGAAGAACCCTTAGTGGCCGGTGACAGGAGCCACAGTACCAATATAATCTTGACTTCATAGTAGAACGGGAACCAGTTCAAGAATATATCTGTGAATGTCTCTGCACATGTAAATAAAGCAAACACTATCCAATACATCATCCATTTGACCTAAAAAATTATGCAAATAAAATATTAAGTAATTGTTAAAATATGTACTTAAAATATACTTACATATTCTTTGACATTTTTTGTCCGTACAGCTTTGTATGAAGCATAGGCAGGATAAAGCGTTCCGAAAACAAGTCTGCAACATGGATATACAAACAAATCAGCCAAAATTTTTGGAATTATGAATACAGATGACGAGATAAGCAGTAGCCCGATGTTGAGTAAAGTTACTGGAGGCACAACACTAGTGAACAAGTTAATAAAACCTACACCCAAGCAGCGAAGCACAATTGTCAACTTTGAACTTCGATTATCACAATCACTGTTACAATTTTGCATTGCCATATCAGAATGTTGTTCTTCAAAAGTTTTTGCTATTTCCTTTACCGAAGGACCAACACCACTTTTAATTGGTTCTTCCCTTATTCTTGAGGTCACGTCGTTGTGAATTTTCGTTTCAAATTGGTCGATAATGAGTCGAATTTGAGCAGCATTCGATAAACGCAATTGTTTGGTTTCGAACATTCTTCTTAGCGTGGTAAGACAAATTGAAGTATTATTATTATATTGTCTTTACAAAACTTATTTAAGCAGTCTTAAGATTACGTTTCAAAAGTGATACTTAAGGAGACTAACTGCTCTGGTTGATTAGCAAAGCGGTAATATTGCGAGGCCAACTACACAACATGCATTTGTACATATATGTGTTGAAAATTGTTAAGATTTTGTATTGACAGACAAATGGATAACTGACTATGTGTGATTTTTAATTAAATATTTTGATATTAAGGATGAGAAAAAAAATGCCGTTTAAAGCATCATTTTATTTACAAAATACAATCATATACCATAACCATATACCATATACCATACAATCATATAAAATAATATTTATACAATTGTTCAACATTTATTCTTTATGACATTGGTTGTGCACTGGTACGAGTCCAGTATTGTTTGATTTGAATAGACTATTTATTTTAACAATGCTAATGTGATGTCATTCTGCAATCACAAAATATGATACTGAATTTTTACCAATATACAAAATATAATAAAGAAGATACGCAATCGGACAAGAGAAGGACAATTTTATGAAAGTTATCGATAGTGACTATTCCATATGAGAAAATAACACGGTCAAGGTGGTTACACAGATGTGCTTATCTTACTTCCAAATATGGATTCTTTACAATTTCGAACATAAAAAGCGTCGCGGCGTCAATTAAGACTTACGTACCGAACAAAGACCGAAGGGTAACTGAAATTGCAGAAGATGCTTCTCGTTAGATGAAGTTAGAAACACAGATGGAGAGAGGATGTTGCACTAAATATAACACACAGTGCAGGAAGAGGTTGCTGAACTCGTATACTGAAAACTTCAGTTTTCAGTCTTAAATTATCAACTCAGGTTGCCTTCCTTCAGCAATATCGATTAAATCGTCCTCGATTCATCCGATTTGTTTCGGTAGATAAAATGTGCAGATGCGGATGTCTGGCTGGTACTTTTGATTCACAGATTGTGGAATGAGCGTAACTTGATATAGGCTAATTTGGGTGCTGGTGTTGCGGAATGTAAAAAGAAGAGATACAGCCACATGTGGAAGAATCTTGTACGCAACGGGAACACAACTGACTGTAGCTGTCTTGGAGCTGAAATCTAAATTTGGACTACCATATTTACACTCTCTTACAATTGGCCCAAGCACCTGATCATAATGAAATCAATTCTTTTTTGGACTCGGTCCAAATATTATACTCGGATATGCAACTCGTTGCACCTATTAGACCACCATTGTTCAATGAATATACATATTACCAAAAAAAAACTATGTAAATGGTCAAGCAATCGGATGATTCAACGCGTTTGTTAAGAAGTACAGTGTTGGCTGTGATCTGACACACCTATGGAGGCCAAGGTGATGATCATGATACATACATATAATCAAAAATACCTGATAATACCGCCCTCGACCTTCAATCAACACCTACCGAAGTGTAGTTATCCCTACTGAGAATCGTATAACAAGATAAGACGAAGATAATCTGTGGGCGGTCGCTTTCAATCGACCATGATTACCACCATTGATCAGTACATATGTAAAGTTGTAATATTTCATTGGAAAATATCGTAATATCATCTAATTTCCACCTAAAAGATGTACCAAACTATGTGCCGTATTAAATACAATAGTGCAAATAGGAGTGTGTTAGTGAGTCGTGCTAGATGGTGTGTGTACGAATAGACTAGAGCTTCGTATTATTGGTATACATGCATACGCACCGCACGCACACACTCTCATTAAACTATTATATAAATTACAGCCTTATATATTAAATTATTTAAAATTGGAATTACTCCATAAATAGTTTGTATCTAGTAGACGCGCTTTTTTTAACATCTATTGCAAGATTTGTATGCTAATTGCCTATTTGATTTAAAGTAAAATATATTAGAAATGTAGCCAGATAGTTACTTTAAAAGTTTATCATAACAAAAGTTATTATTGATTGTAAAAAATATATTACTAGACTAAAGTATGGTTTTCTGCTTTTATTCGATTTTGAGCCATTCATTTATTGAAATTCTAAGTGGGTAATTTGTTCGTATCATCAAATGATAATAATCAAACGTATAAATCGTAAATAAAGATAGAAAAGTCTTTGAACAAGACCTTGATATTCTTTAAACGATTAGATCTAAATATTATTTTGAACTATGGTATATTGGTAACTATGTCTAAAAATTTGTTAATAAGGAACATTAGTTTGCAATGCCCGAAATAATTACACATTATTTTAAGATTAAAAATTTATTACAAAGATTAAATAGTGCATTTTATAATTTAATCAGACGATGTCAAGGTCTCCTTGGAATCATATTAAAGAAGTTACAATTGCTGTAGACATGTCGTGCTCGATAATAAATCTACCGTGGCTTATGTATATTTTATTTTAGTATTGACTACACTATTATTTATTGTAATAATAGCTGACAATACTGGCAGAGACTCAAATAATATTACAGAATAATAATTAATCGCAATGTGACGTTTGTTTATAAACAAGGAACACAGATAAGAGATATCATTAAAGAATAAATATTATCGGTGTATTAAAATATTTTATTTAACTAAAAATAACGGGTGAAAGCCCCGAAAAGCTATTATATATAAAATCATACAGACGAAACATAATAAATACCCACGCGTATAGTATAAAGACACGTATGACTAGAAAAGTTAACAAATATTATATTGTTTTCATAGAAAATGCAAAGAAAGTTATAGAATCGTTTATAATTCATTCGCGTGTGCCTTTTATGAATCCAATAGGAAGTCTATCGTTAACAGTTTCACTTTGAAGCAGACAAATGCTAAGGAAATGCGTACGAACAATAAAATAACGGCTATTTATTAATCGTTAATGAATATTTAAATACATACATTGAAGACAATATTCTTATAAATATAAAAAAAAGACGCCGTATTGATAAATGGAAGAGTCGTGGGTGCAGAAAGTGCGAATGACGTTCTCCCATATTTTCCATTTTGCATTGCACAATATATTATAAAATTAATATATCAGCATTAAATTGATTAAAAACATACGTTAATCAAGTCCATTTGATAATAAATATCAATATCGACTGCAAGGAAAACTATTATGTTTATGTATTTGCTAAGAGCGTAAGTTATTGAACCGAGAACTAGAACAGTAATAAACTAATAATATTGTTTATATGTAGGTACATAGGTATTTGAAAAATGTTTTAGGTATATGAAATAATAATTTAATGCAAATAATATGTTATTTTCATAGTTAGACCGTTAGTTAGGATATGAGTGTGTCTAAACCGTTATTTGGAGTAACGAACTCTTCGTTTGCTTCGGCGACAACTAATATAATAAGCAAAATATCATTAACATGTGATATTCAGTAATTTTCCTTGTTTATATCTAACACAAAGGAATTTTTGAAGATATAGATTAGAGACAGGTAAATCACCAAAAATATACAAGAAGAGTTGTCAAATCAAATAGCAAAAAGTATTTTTTATTGATATCGAAGTATTAATTATTTTTTTCTTTTAAGGTTCAAGTTCTCATGGTCCAAGTATTCATTTTATTTTCATAATTCAATTTCATCTTTGAACTTTCCATTTAACAGAGGTTTTGATTGATTATTTGATACTCCAAATAAGGTGATTTTGAAGTGAAAAACCTGTTTACTAACTATCAATAAAATCATATTATTTTAGGCCAAACCCAAACATCTAATTTATTGAGTATACAATGTATAGATTAAAAGGGAAAATGAGATTAGTAATACCGCGAATGACATCATAATATACCGTTACCGTCGATAAGAATGCCAGACGACTGAATGTATAAATATCAATATGGCGGACCAAGCAGATGAGTCTTAGTGTTGCCTCTGTCAAGCTCATCTGATATTTATCATCCACATGACCTGCCTTCTAATATCGGCGGTGTCAAACACACCCCAACTTTGAAATTAATTACTATTTAAAGAGGGTGTTTAAAAAAAAGTGTTTATGAGATCAGAGCACGTGTTTTTAATGGCGCGAAAGCATTTAATTGGTCGAAATCGATCTAAAATAACATTATGCACTTGTTTATTGCAGCAGAATTTACATACATATTGCATTTTATCACAGTGCTGTTTTTAATTTATGCCCATATTGATCGAGTGTATGTAAAAGTGTAGCGTATATTTTATTTATGAATTTAAAATGGATGTTTCGCCCTTGAGTAAACTAAACAGACCAGATCGTCAAGAGTCGAGGTTGAATCTTTCCATTATTTGTACATTATGACTCATTGATGGTATTCAGCAATCCTGGATACGCCAACGCTTTGTCTTCCATTTCTTCAACCAATAAACACTAATCAGTGCAAACAATGCGCCAAAACTGCGACAAAACTATGCTGTAGTATTGACGATTTTGAATGAAAAGTGCACATAATATACATTTTATATGTTTAAATAAACTATAAAGGCATGACTTGAGATAAGACAGAGCTCGTTTTAATTATAATTTCACTATTTAGATGAAGCAATGTCACCTGTGTACATATTGTTATATGGAAGAACTTTTGTAATTATATTTTGTATATACCAGCGTCCATAGTGGATTCAAATCCCGTTCAAGTAAGAAAATAATGATACAATAGGATGATCGGGAATAATATTAATAAAATCATAATAAATCAGATCGATCGTCTTGACTTACGGTGACGTGCGGTTTACTATGATTTCCTGGATTGTAAGGTGAATACTGATTCTATTATTAAGTCGTTTAGAGCCACCACAATATATAAATCCATATTAAAAATAGTAAATTGAAATAATTATTGACATAATGATTGTGTTCATTTATCATTTTGTAATAATTCATATTATTTTAATAATAAATTTACCCAGGATGTTCGTGTACTCTTTGTTTCTTGTGTTTGTAGAGGAAATCTCAAACTTCAGATATTATTAAAGGCGAATTAACTTACCGCAAGCAACTGTGATTGGTAATATTGTCATATAATGTGATATTTTAGTTTATTTGTGTGCCCAATCATGGCCGTTAGTGAGTAATATGTCTAAAGTCTGACGTTTGCTCTACATACATAGGAAACAAAGAGTAATTTGGTAATTTTTCCTTGAAATAATATAGCGTAGATCATCGCATTACATACAATGATGAATTATCTGTAAGCAGGTATATTTTAATTCCATTTAGTCATATTTTTAGGTTATGTGAAGCGCAAATACATACAATGAATACTCGATTAGGTGAATATTTGATGCATCGTCCGAAACAAAGGCTTTTGTCCACATTATTGCAATAAACGAAGGTTATTAAATAAAATAATAATGATAAACAAACGTTACGCAATTACAATTTGAATATAAGTCGTTATGGTGACATTATAAACAAAAGAGTGTATGTGTGTGTGTGTGATTACAATATACTAACATTACAACTCTCGATATTATGGTTGAGATCATCGTGGATGGTAGAAGGGGCGGGGCTTATAATACAGGACTCCAGTGGACCAGGATCACATGACGACACAACCACAACACACAACCTCACTGGCAGCTGGTCGCCGCTCAACTGCTCTCAGCTGTCTACCAATACACACAACCGTGCACCAACACAGTTAAACACTTTATACAACAAACCGTGTACGTACACAGCATACACTGGCACTTCTCTTCGGCAATACTCGGCTGTGAATCGATGCTCTACGGAAAACTCCGAAGCTGGCGTAACGGAAAACGAACTTCTTTGTTGATAAAGAAAATTTTCATTAACGAATTTAATTATAAAAACTATATTATAAATAAGTTGAGGTTTTATTATAATATTTAGAAACTTATATAATATATAAAAAAATATATGCAGGTTGAGAGTAGAAACGGCAAACTCGACATTTTGATATAATATGTAATAGAGTAACGTGACAGAAACATGTCACCTGGAAAAATAGTCCATTTTAATATTAAAATGATAACATAATTAATATGTACACATACTACAAATAGGTAAATATACATTCATATACAGGGTGGACTTGAAATAAATGAGAATATTTTAGGACGTGGTAGGGTATTGCAATTTTTTTTTATTAATTAATAATATTAATTACATATGACAAACACAATACACACGTAATAGTCACTACTGAGTACTTAACAGTAACAGCTTATACCAATATGGTGGCCCAAACTTGTTTCCAAAAAGACTTGTTCAATGTTACTAATTATTTTTTAAATTTTCAATTATTAAAATAAAAAAAAACATATTCTTCCACTTATTCTTTGCGATACCCTATTACCCTGTATAAAATAATATTTGTTAAGCTATATTTTTCCTCGTAGTGGAAAATTTGGAAAATATTATGATGTATTTCGATATATTCGAATTAGGGAAGGTGAGATATGAGATAACGTAATATACAATGATTAATGATTCTTCTTAGAATGTCGTGTTGGGTTTGGGTTTTGGGACATTCTAGAAAAAAATCTTTAAATTAATACAGGTAAAAGTCGTTTTACGCCGAGGTTTCGTTCTGAGAGATACCGGCGTAAAACGAACAAAAACATAAAAGACAATAATCTTTAATATTATTATTGGAATTAGTATCTATCGCCTTAATCGTGGATCTCCTGTAACATTGTTTTTTGAAAGGTTTTTTATTATATACGACAACCGACGTAATTGTGAATCATCGTAAATCGAATCAGCGTAAAACGACGTTTACATGTACTTTAAAATGAGAGTCGGTCGCCCCATGTTTTTCACTATGCTAAGGTTCTTTCATTTTATTAATACAAAATTTTAATTTTTTGTACATATTTTATGTGTTTGGTACCCGGTGGTCCGCAAAAGATAAAAATTTTACAACCTGACCCTTTCTAAAAAAATCCAAACCTGCTTTAAAAGAATAACATCGACATAGAGTTAACGTGGCTACAAATACTGTGGTCATGGGTTCAAATCCTGCTCAAGTCAAAAAAAAAATTGACTTGATCGGTTATTACGACTGGGAGATCGGGAAGAATATTAATAAAATCCCGATCGATCGTCTTGATCCAAGTTTACTCTTTTTTTCCTGGATAGTAAGATAATTACTGAGGCGATTATCTGTCGGTGACTTGTTTTTCTAGTAATAGTTAATGTCACCGACAAAAAATTAACACGTTATTGTGTTTAAAAACCAGCGTAATAGCTCAGGGGATAAGAAGCGTGGCTCCAAATACTGTGGTCATGGGTTCAAATCCCACTCAAGTCAAAAAAAAAAATTTTGATCGGTTATTACGACTGGGAGATCGGGAATAATATTAATAAATTCCCGATCGATCATCTTGATACAGGATTACTCTGATTTCCTGTATTGTCGGTGACCTGTGTAACTTGTAATAGTTAAGATCACCGACAGACAATTAACACGTTGTTGTGTATAAAAAACCCTCTCAAAAAAATAAAGCTCCTCGGGGCGTAAATAAATAACAAATATATCTAATTTTTTACTTTATATTCTCGTTTTGGTTTTGTACAATAAATATTTGTTATTTATGAATGCATCAGAAACACGTGGTACGTGAAGAAAAGTATTTTTTTTCTAGGACTTTTTGGGGGGCTGGAACGGATTAATGGCAGTTTGTATGGAATGGTATGGGAAAATTTGATTCTAGTTACGAGTAAAGTTGCGGAACCAATTAAGCTCGTATGTCGAGGTACCACTGTATTTTTTTATACCGTGACGCCTTCCCTATTGGCGGGAGTCCCTTTATAAGGGGTTGGCCAGGCCACCTTGGCCTTTACGGGAGAATATAGTAGAGATGGTTTCCCAGGCCACCACACAGCAATGAGTACTTAAGATCTAGTTTGCTAAGCTAGATCTACCAAGTGACTCCGGTGCCGTGAATCGAACCCGGGAGTCTTCACTCACGAATCCGTTACACTAACCACTGGGCGGCTCAAATAAATAAAAAATAAATCTAATTTTTTACTTTTTATTCTCATTTTGGTTTTGTACAATTTGTTATTTATGAATGCATCAGAAACATGTGGTACGTGAAGAAAAGTTTTTTTTTTTGCTAGGACTTTTTGGGGGGTTGGAACGGATTAATGGCAGTGGCAGGAAAATTTGATTCGAGTTACGAGCAAAGTTGCGGAACGAATTAAGCTCGTATGTCGAGGTACCACTGTATTTCTCAATTTAAAAAATCAGGTTTTCCACAAAAATCAAAAAGGTACTAGTTTTTGAAATTGCAGTTGGTTGGGTGTGAAGTTACGTAGATCGATATCCATCGGTCCCTCGGAGATGGTTATAGTGTGGTTAGGTGTAAGGAGTGTATTGTGTGTAAGGGGTAGTAGCATTGTGAGGGTAGTCGTGGTGCTTGCTGGAGCTGATGGTGCTTGGTCGGTGGTGTCTCCTGGCCCTGAAGGTGCGCATGCGGCAATAGCCAGACTGTTGTGTCTGCTGTACTGCTTGAAGGCCCCTTCCATCGACTTCCCCTCCAACACTTGAGCTCTTCGCCCCGCCCTCACACTTTCCACCTCTTCAGTCATCTGCGAGAGATCGTCCGTCGTAGTCGTACCCTATACCGATTATACTCGTGCGATCCGTATTCAAATATTTCCAGTTAGTTGTTGCACGTCCGATGTTTTTCAATAATGAAATATGTGAACGAGTGAAGTTGTTTGGTGATATGTTGTGAGTGAGTTATGGCTCAAACCACTACAGCTGACGATCTGGTCGGCAAGAGGTTCTTGTCGATATCTTCAGGATCTGGCAAGTTGAGTCCGTCTAAGGTGGCGGACTGGCCGTGGAAAAGAGGAGTTATCAGAGCAGCCTCTCACAAGGACCGCAAAGACAAGGAACTTCAGGTTAATATCATCAGTAAAGTGTACACTTGATTGATCTGTGCGGTGTCGCGCGGCTTTATCGTTTGAAATTGTTGTCGGCCGCCCCCGCCCCTAACACTGTCTGCGAGAAACTGGAGCAAAGGGGATGAGTTGGGCTTCAATACTTGGGCGTTGGCGGCAAACCTAGACCCTTTGTCACACTTTTCACCTCATTATCAAAACTATTCTTATATATAAACTTTTGCGCCATGTTCAGGTACAACATTCACAGGTGGACAAACTCGAATCCTTACAAAAAAATCGTACCCTTATAAATGATCCAACCTGCATTGATTTATTATTGTCACTGACACTTTTCAAGATCCACGTATTCGCATGTAATATTGTTGCCTCGTTACTTTATTATCGTTTACACGTAGTATGTATTTTTAATTAGGGTGTCTCTTGTTATAATATACGGTCCCAAATAGGCACAGTGCTCGGCCGACGAGTAATCCTTTAATTTATGCCCAGGGTGCTCAGGATCGCGCTAAATTGAACAACACCCTTAATAATACAGGTTCAATGACTTGGTCTCATGCTCGCCTCATGGTTCATTGAATCTTCTCTCTTTTTCAACACACATCTCTTTGAACTCAACTAAACGTATACAATAATAGGCCACTATTGCCAAAGGAGTTGCCAGCTTTAGATAGATCCTTCATTGAGTTGATTACAATGTGTGTAACATTTATTGAAACGTGTATATTGTATTTTTTATGAGCTGTCGGTCCAGTGCATCGAAGAACTTGACACGGTTTCGTGACTGCAATGGACGGCGATTGTAAACCTGCAGCTTCACCTTGAAGATACGAGTCATCATCATTATGACTCTTGTTCAATCCGATCGTTCGTTATGGTGTTTTGCTCAAAATATTTATTACTCAGATAGCACATAAAGGGGAGACTATAGATTCTTGCAATTGCACTTTCACATTACCTTGAGTTTATAATATTTCTTGATTAGAACATAGAAAAGGTACTTTGTTTAAACTGTTTGGGTAGGGTAAATTATACGATATTTAAAAAAATCTTAAATTCTAATGACTATGGTTTGGTGGGTTTAAATATTAATTACAAATTGAGTTTTCATCGGGTTAATATATATATTTGTATACAATCTGGTGACCTACGCCGGTTCAGGATGCTCCGGGTCAAACAACAGGTATACACGTTAAACTTTCAACTACTGAATATTCATAAATATATGTACATACACGTTGAACTTATTTCAAGGATAAATAAATGTTTGTATTGAATAGCTCATCATAATAATGACAGAAAGTATATCAAATTGTCACCCGTTTGATCGTAAATTACTGTTCAAATATTGTGCAATCAAAAATCTAATGGGTTTTGTTCCAATTAATACGAAAAACGTGGTGGGTATTCGTGAGATAAACATATTATCTTCCATTTTAACCGAACTCGACCGATAACCTCTACTGTTTTAATACTCAATGCAGTGAAAGAGAATGCATACAAACAAACAAAATAATCGTATTTCTAATGTGTATTTTATTTATTTTTTGAAAGACAACAAATATCGAGTTTATTTCAATGTCTTCATCTCTTTTAATTGCACATTGTGCCCATCGTGTTGTTGAAGTAATTGTGTGATCATATTGAATTACTCTTTCTTTTTAAAACACGCACTCGGTAGCGACTTTATTTAATGGTATTTATTGCGATTGCTTTCTGATCATATTGAATACAATCATTGTAGTTCGCACAATCTATTAACATGAATTCGATTGTATCAAAATACAACACGAATTTTGGAAGCATTCTTGAACTGCGGCCAAGTATTGAGCAAAAGAAATGACGGTAGATACAAAACTAACCGTTAAAATTAAACAAAAACTATTTCGTCATAACACGTAGATCTTTATTTAAAAAGATTTATGTAGTTGAAAGGTTTCATATAATATTATTCCAGTATTATGGACTTTAATTGTGTTAATTAATTATTTGATTTAAAAATTTCGGGCTTCGTTTCGTGTAACATTTAAAAATACATTTTTTTGTATGTACGAATATCACTTAGCCTCACAAATTTAGATTTTTTTGCACCTCTTTTTCTACGGAATCTATTTGTGAATTGTAGATACCCTTACAAAATGGTTTTTCGATTTAATTACTATTGGATTGCGTTTTACTCAAAAGCTTAAATGTATCATTTAAATACGCTGGCGATACTAAAAATTTATAATACACAATAATCATAGATAATATTCTTGTATTCTATTCTAAGATTACGAATGTATCAAATTTCGTTCCATTTTGAATTTGATAAACACCCTTGTTTTTTGTATACGAATGTAAAAGTATTAATTTACACTTGAATTTGGTTCTTTTTTTAATTAATTTATTATTGTTTGTAATTCACACACTAGTGAAATAATAATATTATTAAGTGGAGTATGTGAGCGTGTTAGATATCCAGTGGGATCGTCCCAAAATAAAGTGGGACGAAAGTGTCTTGAACCTCGGGAGAAGACCACACCACATCTGCATATCGTTAACACTCTGTATTTCAATATAAGTTTTTAGATCATAAAGATTATTAATTAAATAGTATCAACTCCTATTTATACTAGTTTGCGGCAGTGAGTAATTTAAAGAAATATTTATAATCGTGTAGTAATTGCTACGTGGTGACATAATCCGATACACGTGCATAATATGCAATACTATTATGGAATCTAAAACATAATACAGAAATAATTGATCCGTTTCCTTGACACAATATTTTTATTAAATATAGTTCATTTCTTGTAAAATATTATTATCTTTTATTGAATTTAATGAACTTGTGTTGGTGGTATAATATTTTATTAAATATGACCATCACATATTTTTATATATAGGTATATATGTAGTCGTTAACTTGTAAAAATCCAAATAAGATCCTAATTTTGTATATAAAACCTATTAATATAATATTAAAAAAGGTAAAATGCCCGTAGTTTGTGGAAATATTATGGTCTGCTCAGATTAAAATGAAAATTATTGGATCGACTATTGCAAGTTGATCTTCTCGATCCAGGTTTGCTCTCATTTCCTGCATTTTAAGATATTGAGGCGATTTTAAGCTCTGTCGGTGACTTGAACTGTAATAGTTAAATTGATACTAAAAACTTCTAAAAAAATCCTCTCTGGGTGTATGTATATGATCGTTACCACCGATGTTAGAAGGCCGGACAAGTGATCGGATCAAGGACCAATCATATCACTCAGGATAATGCATCACTCAGAATCCACGGACATTTCCGACATCTTGATATTTATACATACAGTTGTGAGGCATTCATATCGGTGGTGTTGGTATGATGGGATATATCACATAATCGAAATTCGTCCAGTCTATTTTTTTTTCATAAAATATCATGTTACAAGTATTCACCGATTATGAATACTTATTAGTAATGAGCAATTTGTCATGTAGTTAGTATAAATTATTTCGAATGATGTATACAGACATCTGTTGATTGAATATGGTTAACGAATTCGTACTTTGCTTACCGCACTCTTGTCATTACTTGTACTTGTTCATTGTTTGCTAATTATTCTACTGCCATATTCAATTGAACACATGTCATTGTTGAAATTATCCATAGATCTGGCAAGGTTAGGTTAATGTCCCAATACAGTATAGGGGACCAACTTTGGTGAAGTAGTCAATTAGTAGTTTTTACTAAACTGCGACTGGTTTTCCGTGCTAATTTAAAGCTCAAACGTACATTGCTCATACCTAATAATAATCTCATGCTACAATCTATCTGGGCTGGAATATTTAGAGTGATGACTTATAGTGTGTTATATCCGATTTGTGTAGTTGCAATGGAGTTGTATGGAGAGAAAAGACGTCGCACGTGATTTCGCTGCGGCCAAATTCTTCGGAACCTGTTCCAAGACGACCTCGTTTCAAAAGAGTCCGTCTCTCGTACAAAATACTACGCATCGTCGTTTGTACGGAGAACATTTTTATGTAAGCATTATTAAAGAGGAGTTAGTTAGTGGCTGGTATTTTGCTGTTTTTTGCAAGGCGTTCACAAGGAAGTGGTTGGTCCAAGGCCTCGTCTGGTGAAGCTGCTGCAGTTAACGGTGCTCTTTTTACAATACGCTGACCAGCACTGTTATATTTTATGCTGCTCACACACAACACTTTATAAAACATATTACTCGTGATATTCTTTATAACATTTATAAGTTTAGAAGGAAATAGCCAATAATAATATATTTATTTATTTGTATACGCCCTGAGATGATTTTTGAGAAGGTTTTTTTTTTACAAATTTTGGTTTTAGACACAACAACAAGGTGTTAGTTAACTTATTGTCTGTCGATGATCTTAACTATAACTAGTTACACAAGTCACTGACTTAGTAATCGCCTCGGTATTTCCCTATTAATCCAGGAAATGAGAGTAAATCTTGATCAAAACGATCGATCGGGGTTTTTATTAATATTATTTCGGATCTTCCAGTCGAAATAACCGATCAAATCATTTTTTGTTTTTTACTTCAGCGGGATTTGAACCCATGATCACAGTATTTGTAGCGTGTGGCTACAAATACTATAATAAATAGTCTTATCCCCTGAATATTACGCTGGTATAAATGCTTTTACTATACATGTTTCACTCACATTTTTTTTTTAAAAAAGCAATTTGGTGTTTGAAATGTGTTTTAAGAAGCATATTATTTTCAAAAATTCTTTTATTAAAATAAATACTTATATTACAATATTGAAAATGTTTCAACACACATTCAAATATAGTATATCATGTAGTTCATTGATATATTATTAAGATCTTGGATTTCATGGTAAATTTGTAATTTTTCATACGTTTCCGGATATTATTACATTAAATAAGCGGCATTTATTATTGATAAGAAACTCTATTGCAGATAGGCGTGTGAATTATAACTTAAAAACAATAGTTGAATAATATTATTATAATATAAAATGTAATCGTCCATAAGTCTGACCATGAAATAATAACACGTTATCGTTTCTAATCAAGCATTCGTAAATAAACACGTATACCTGATGCGACGGTGTCGTTTAAAAAACGATTATAGTTTACCTGTAAAGTGTGATTGAGGTGTGGATTCCTTTCGATATTTCCCAGAGGACTTATGGGAAATTCTTTTTATCAATATTTATTCAAGTTCTATCTAAGAATAAAACGCTCTATCTAAACAATTACTGTTTTTTATAAATTGAACATTAATATGTATAATTGCATTATTTTCGTCTACAACATCTATCATGCCTTCAATAATCCTTTTACTTTTATAATAATTAATACAATTTTACATTTGTTTGGTTTCAATGATTCTATAATAACGCATCTGTGCTGATTGATTTATTCAGATTTTGGTAAAAATGTTGAGCTATTGGGCCGTATTTAATATAAGAGTCGTGCTAGATGTTTTGTGTACGAATAGATTAGAACTTAGTATTATAGGCGTATACACATATGCACCGCACGCACACACTATTGTATTGAATACGGTCCTTAGAAAGGGTTCTATGTCAAGAGGGTATTTTTTTCACAAAATTAAGATTGAAATTCAAAATTACTATGGTTAAAACAAAAAATCAAGATTATTTAACAAGTTTTCACGAATAAATTTATCTCTTTTATAATATGTTAAATAATCACTATTGGATTTCATAGCCGGAATCTAAAAAATTAAAGAGTTTTTTTCTATATTTTTCTTTGAACAATGTATTATTAATCGGATTTTTGTGTTACCTTATTTCTAAGCAATTAATTTGTCTAATGAAATTCCTTAGTCATACTCATGACTCATTTTGGGCCGGTTTTTCAGGTGCTTCCTTACTCGAGAGTCAAACTTCAGCAAGTGCTATTTGATTGTAAAAACATAAAATGATTTTGTGTGAGAAGAGTACATATTCCAAGCAAATACATACATACATATATCCAAGGCAATGTTATTGTCGATGTCTTGTCGTTATAAATGTAAGTTGCAGTTGGCTTTTTGTTCTGTCGGCAGTTCTTTCTTGTGCAAAAATAACCTTTTTCATCGTCACGGCCATATCTCTTTGTACGCCAACTGTTCCTGCCTTACTCTGAAAATTGCATCCACTGAAACTTGAAAACTGTCATCATTAGCTCTGCTCCGTGCGTCTTATAACTTATATAAAAAATGGTATTTCGACTAATGATAATGAATATGTTGAAAACTAGCACAAGCCTCTCTTGGACAAATTGCACGTAGATATTAACAGATACGGATCATTTTCACATAAAGAGTGGTTATTCTGATAAACTGATTATTTGAGAGGTGTCAGTGATATCTTAAGTTAATTATTTTTCTCCAACTGCAGTGTGTATAGTATAAATCATTTGAGATAACATTATTATTTTTGGCGGTTATTTATATTCTTACATAATCGGTCGTCCGTGTGACTTATTGCTTTAGCCTCGTCTAGAAAATGTACGTGTTTTTATTTTGACCTTATCTTTGAAACGTACACGCATATACTCGTTAATGTTAACAATGTTACGTTGCCAACCTGACTGTAATGTCTAATATATACATTTTCACGAATTATAAATATCAATCGTAATGTCTATAATAATTTAATTATCTATTGTGAAGGGAACAATAGAAATCATATTACCAAACTTATTTGATTTTAATAGTAATAAATAAGACGAATATTTAATCTTGATTGCACAAACTGTTACTGTTTTGATAACAACGTTACTAGACATTAATTTAACGAGTCTCAATCGATATATATATATATATATATATATATATATATATATATATATATATATATATATATATATATATATATATATATATATATATATATATATAAGAGAAAACAGTCGTCTGGAATACCAGAGAACCTACATCTCTTATGGAGCTTTCTTTGAGAGGGGTTTTTTTTAAACACAACAACGTGTTAATTATTTGTCGGTGACTTCAACTATTACTAGTTACACAGGTCACCGATTTAATAATCAGTATTTACCTTACAATGCAGGAAATCAGAGTAAACCTGGATCAAGATAATCGATCGGGATTTTATTAATATTATTCCCCTTCTCCCAGTCGTAATAACCGATCAAATCAATTTAAAAAAAAATTGAAAACCCATAACCACAGTATTTGTAGCCACGTGTCTTATCCCCTGAGCCATAACGCTGGTATGTATTTTAGAAAATATTATATATTTTGTAGTACTATTCGTCCTATTGCAGTTTCCATTAGTGTACTTCCTTTCGTATGTAGTCCCCTTTTTTCTCTCTGTACACTCTGTGGCTCTTTGTGTTGCATAAAATATGCTAATGGCATGGTTTCAATTCCATGTGTCATTAGAGAAAGAATGCACGCTTATATCTTATATTTTGAATGAATTCTCCAAATAGAAGATATTACGCGATAGTAATAATATGGTAACGGTACAGGTGGAAGGAACGTGGTGCGGTTTCATGTTATGTCCGCATTGTAAATTGAATTTTTCAAGTGGTAATGATATGCGTTATGTGTAGCTGTGTGAATATGTATGTCTTCTATGTGGATGGCCAACTTTCTATTCCTGGGCTGACCATCGTCGGCTACAACCAAGTAACTTCCATCTCCGTGCCATGAGTAAACCTTGGTCGTTGTAGCTGTAGCCGCCATGATGGATTGCATCATGTTGCTGCAACACCTACCCGACTTCTCACTACTATTATATTATTCCACCGATAAAATATTATATTACTCTTTTTATAATAACTAAATCAAACCCTGATACTGTAGGTACTGTTTAGATATACTGTGATATATATATATATATATACCATATATATATATATATATATATATATATATATATATATACATATATATATAATATATATATATAATGAGTTTTTATAATGATTCATAGAATAATCCAACTTAGGAAATAGACTTAGGTGTATAGAGTATATAAATCTTTTTACCTATAACTAACATGAGAATGTTTTATTTAAATTTGACGTGAATAATAGTATTAAATTATGGAAAGGATGGAATAAAAAATAAAACCCATTTACAAATATAAAGCTATATTAACAAAACAATTACAAAATATAATGCTTAAAAACTAAATAACAGGTTGTTTATATAAAACCAAATTTTAAATCATTAAATTTGTTATAAAGTAATGGATTTCCAGGCATACGTCATCGTAAATACGATAGTAGAGTTACTTAGCTACACTTATGATCGGTTTTTTGTTAGTTAATAATTTAAAAATATACTACTTTATATGTATATGTTATTTTTATAAATAATAACTGGCTTATTGAAATATAATACACTACTAATACATTAATACCTAGATATTGCACTTATTTAAATACCAATTCTACATTAAAGCTTGGGATTCTCAGGCGTGCGTTGCCGCAAATGCACACCGTAAAGGCGGTAATAGAGTTGTTTTGCTGTACTTTTGATCGGTTTTTTGTTAATTAATGCCTCGCCCGAGGCTCATAAGAGGCATTAACTAACAAAAAACCTAGCGAAGTAACTCTACTATCGTATTTATGGTGTACGTTTACGACGACGCACGCCTAGGAATAGTATTTTTGTCTCCAGAAAAACGTTAAAATTGTAGTGGTAAATATTTTATTAAAATAATTATAATATTAAATTTTGGTTTCCCATATTAGAATTAGTTTGTTTGGTAATATAATAGATCTATCGAGGATTAATAAATGCAAGTGCACATTGCAATAATTTCACATTCAAAAACGTCATGCAATAATTTTCACAGGCACGCCCACCAGTGTGTTATGTTGTTGTGTAAGCATTACAATGGCAATATCATGTGTACTTGTATTAGTTGTATAGATTTGTATCATCACCAGTATAGTATAAGGATTGTATTGGATATATAAGAATAATGACAACAAAGAGGCACAGAAGTGAACTAACGGTGCAATGGAGGCTTTGCTCGGCACTACTCGCTGACCGAGCGGAAAACGAAAGTGGAGCCTTCTCAAATAGCTGACAACCGAGGAAAAATAACATTCATTCTCCATTCAGATATCACGCCACTCTCTCTATCTCTGCAATAAACATCGTCTAATGGAATGTATCGAAATCGTTAAAAAACAAAAAATATACCTTATATAGCTGCCAGATCTAGATGCTTACCTAAGACCTACCAATAGGGCGGGGCGGCTAGTCAAATCAATGATTAATATAGATTTTATATGATTTCAATACTCTTATGAATAAATTTAAAATAAATATAAATATCCTGATTAGAACTAAATATATTTTATAAGACGATTGAGCTACTTAAATAGAAATCTAGCTACTAGTAAAAATATTCAATGGAAGCAATGCTATCGTTGTGCTATACCGATAGAAACATATTTCAGCTCATTAAATATCGACGGGGAATTATTCTATTTTTAATGAATTAATTTATGTTCGTGTTTTGTATATAAATAAGTCCCGAGGGTTGTAAAATTTCTCTTTCTCGGTGTAAATATACACGGAAGGGATTGTAGGTCACAATTCGTCTGGCTCATATCGATCGAGTCTGGAAGTTTTCTTTGTACCTACAAACGTGACTTACTTTTCCTATTCTTATAAATATCATAATAATATTTGTTTATTATTACAGCTGGGTTTCAATGTTTTTTTTCCTGTAAATTTTTTGTGCAGAGAATATTAAGGCCGGGTATTATGAAACAAACTAGTAATTGGGTCTACTGATGTTAGTCCACGTGTCGAAACCATGATAAGAAACAAGCCAGCCACGTGCACCATAATCACCATCATCAGAATCATCAGCAGTGTTGTTGTAGACTTTCCAAAATATCCGTGCGGAACTGACATGTTGAGTTTCTCTACATAAAAAAGCCCTACAAAAAGAAAATTCACCGAATATTAAATGTTAATATGTTTGGGCTTTTAATTATAATTTATTGTGTTTATATTAATGGGTTTATTGTAGGCATTCGAATTTATTAATAATTAATTAAAGAAATTATTGTAATACAGTGGAACCGCGATATAACGAAATTTTCGTCATTCGTTTTGCCCATTTTCGACCTCTATATATCGACGTTTTATTTTAAAAACTTCTATACAGCGATATGGCAAAAATAGTACCGTCTAAACATTTTTTGTAATATTTCTTTACGCATTGTTATTATGAATTTATTCTAATAATTGATATAACGTTTGTTTTAGTAATTTCTTGTTCATAGTTTAATGACATACATATTTATGTAATATGAGTGCTTATAAACCTCTATAATTATAATGAAGTCTGCTAAAAACCTTGATAATACATTAGTATGTAATGCGTTTTTTTAATATAATATATATTCCATAGATATAAACATTAAATATCGCATTACAAAAAATTTTTGTTTATCCTGTGTATTGTTGCACTCTTCTCTCCTATTCGATAAAGGCATAAGTGTGTCTACCTTAATCAACACGTTTCTGAGTGTGGCTGTGACAATACTTACTAGATTAAAACGAGATAATATTTTAAATATCTTAAAGAAGTAGTCTTTGGTAAAAACTGAGCCTAGATGTATTTGAGTGTATGTTTGAGTCTATATGACATGTAGTAACAATGCATTTACCCATTTTACTGTGAAATATAACTGAAGATATGAAGAGAGATGTATACATTATAATGTTTGCCAGGTAACTCATGTTTTTGGCCACTTGAACTAACCACGCATTTAGCCACACATGCGTTATCTTATGTTTATATCTATGACTTACCCATTCTAAATGGAATTGATGTACCGATGATTTTTTCAATAATAGAGAGCATAATATGTATATGGTACATGGTTGTGGTGGAATGCTTGAGGTTTCATTGTAGGTTATATACAGTAGTAAAAAATAAAGCCACGATTGAAACATCATATTTTATGTTAGTACATATAATAACTCTTCGATCGTTCAATCTATCTGCATATTCTGAGAATGTCTACAGTATTGTATTGTCGGTACAGAGTAGAGACATGCAACAATCGGTCATCAGTGTAATGTTTAGCTGACCTCGATTCTTCTATGCACACCTGGCCACTATCACTACTATTTTATAACAATTTCGTAATGGCAAAAAAAGTGTAGAGATCACATTATTTTGTATTTGTTTTATCTCACGGTCGTGCATTATTGCGCGTAGTCTATTATGTGTGCCAACGACCCGATTAATATGCATTTCTTATCAATGTTATGGTCGATTGGGAAATTTGTCGTGCTATTTTATCGTATCAATGCGTAATGTTAATTTTAAAATTTGTATGACTCTTCAATCGTATTGCAAATAAAGAGAAATTGAACTTAGTGTAAGAGTTTAAGTTTAACTACCAAAAAAATTAAAGTTGCATGAAACCTACATATTTATTTATTTACATTCGAGGGGCTTTTGAGAAGGTTCTTATATTTTTTATTTGGTTTTTTTAGAGACAAAATCGTGTTAATTTATTGTCTGTTGATGATATTAACTATAACTAGTTACACAAGTAATAATCGCTTCAGTATTTACAGGAAATAAGAGTAAACCTAGATCAAGACCATCGATCGGGATTGTATTAATACTATCCCCAAAATTTTTTTTTACTTGAGAGGGATTCGAACCTAATATACTAGTTTTACAGATCACCGACAGTGCGGCTCTGTCAGACTTATTGAATGTACAATTATTTATATTAGAATGATTAAAATCTTATTATCATTGAATTATGAAAACAAAAATATAAATTAAATATTAATAAAATCCCGATAGAGGATCAGCAGCGATCCAGTTGCAATCTAATTTCCTCGATTATAGAGTGAATACAAGGGCAATTATTATAACTGTAATTTATGATGTGTTTTATACAAATTTTGTGTTTTTTTAGACAGGACACCGTGTTAATTCATTGTCTGTCGGTGATTTTAACTATAACTAGTAACACAGGATTTAATAATCGCCTCAGTATTTACCTAAAAATCTAGGAAAGCATAGTAAAACTAGATCAAGTCGATCGATCGGGATTTTATTAATATTATTCCCGATCTCCCAGTATTTAATGAATAGTCATTATATTACATAATATATAATACTTAAAGATATGACAAATGCATAGTTGTGTTCTAGTTTCACTTTTTCACATATCCATATCGAGTGAGAGAGATAATTGCTCAATAAACACGAGAGTACAAAAACGCGATCTGGTGAGAAGGCAAAACAGACATTGAAGTGAAATCGAAAGCGATTCTCAGACATCGGATTATAATCTCTGTGACCAACAACCTTCATGCATCGAATTGTTTCATTGTTATCACAATTGCCTTTATCAAAAATGTTATGTAATTATTTTTTTGATTTTCCTTATTGACACTCGTATAATCACTTTATACGAGTGTCGTCGTCGTAGATTCGAACCAAGTTTTGCTAATAAATACTTATATATAAAATTGCATCCATACACTCACGACAATCCAATT
Organism: Agraylea sexmaculata; assembly: GCA_022606485.1. Taxonomy (NCBI): domain Eukaryota; kingdom Metazoa; phylum Arthropoda; class Insecta; order Trichoptera; family Hydroptilidae; genus Agraylea; species Agraylea sexmaculata. The sequence continues at coordinate 13,541 of JAGTTH010006229.1, read as the reverse complement.
TTTTAATAATAACACTCGGAAAATTACGTGAATCCGACGATTGGTGTTCGAAACATTTATTTACATTTAGGCCCGGTTTCTTTAAGTCGTGTTAAATCTCGCGATTTACGCGCCAAATGCGTTTCTCCCAGATTTAGCTCGAGCTACCATCTGTCAAAATCCAGCTCGCCGATATCCAGATATTATATCTAAATCTCGTGTTATCCTCCTTCATTCCAGTCGCCTGTATCCAAGTTCTCTTGAATGCTTGCGATACACACATCGGAACCGCTCGGCTATAGCTTTGACACGCCTTCAAGATATGGAATATTTCGACTGCTCCAGCGTATAATTTCGTAAGTGCAAAAAAAATCTGTGTGCTCTTAAGTCTTAATGGAACTGAGCCACATATTGCATGTATGAAACGTCAAAAAATTTTGCTTTTCAATCATTATTTAACCTATTACGTGGGACTTTTTCGAAATAATAAAATAGTCCTATTTGACCGGCATCTATTATCTATAACACATTTCATATCTCTGTCAATAGAAGGTAGTTAATCGTAAACTGTTATATTATATAAATAATAATTAAACCGAGTGACAAGTGACAGGCAGTGTTACCAGATTGAATATGTGGCTCAGTTCCATAAAGACTTAAGAGCACAAATAATTTTTTTGCACTTAGGATATTATACGCTGGAGCAGGCGATTTGTATATGACACGAGATTCGTACAACGTAGCACACGATTTAACACGACTTGACGAAAGTGATCCTTAGTAAATATTCACCACACACTCATGGCAAATCTATATACATTAAAATTAGCGAGTGTCTGTACGCTGCCTAATGATTGGATTTATCTCAGACTATTTTACAGTCACGAAGGTGAATTTCGATCATAGATATATCTATAAGTATCTGTTTGGTTTCGGTTGTTTTTTGTGTCTAGCGATTTGAGGAATGTGTAGAGGGGAATTAGCACGAAGCGAATGCATAGTGTGTATCTGGTGTTCTTATTGTTCTTGATGTTTGTCCGATTTACGATGTTGTATGTGTTCGTGTTCTTGATGACGTTTCGAAGAAATACGCGGTTCCTCACCCGATCTCCTTGAACATTCCCGCCTCTCAGTGGGCGGACACATCCATGCACTTTGCTGCACAAATATTAAAAAATATATAATATTACGCCACTTCCCAACTACAAATATTCAATCCTCTTGTGATCATTAATTTCCCTAAGGAATTAATTATTATACTATTGATCGCAACTGGTGCACGCGCTTTTTTATTCATTTATCCAAAACATTTTTTTATTATTATTAAAAGAACATAGTCGTCTGGAATACCAGAGAACCTACGTCTCTGATGGAGCTTTCTTTGAGGAGGTTTTTATACACACAACGTGTTAATTGTCTGTCGGTGATCTTAACTATTACTAGTTACACAGGTCAGCGACAGAGCGGCTCTTCCCGACTTCGCCTCGCCTTCTAATCGCCTCGGTATTTTTACCTTACAATCCAGGAAATCAGAGTAAACCTGGATCAAGACGATCGATCGGTATTTTATTAATATTATTCCCGATCTCCCGTAATAACCGATCAAATCAAAATGAGTGGGATTCGAACCTATGACCACAGTATTAGTAGCCACGCGTCTTATCCCCTGAGCTATCACGCTGGTGATTTGTTAAAGGATTATTTATTTTTAAGTAAATGTATTTAAAATATCATCAGTACGTTACTTATTAAGTTTCTTACAATTGCAAGTAGTTATTGATTAAAAAAAAACATTGTTATACCCTTTTTCGCGTTTGTGGCGTATGCGCATTTCGATTTATACCACTAAATGTACATAGAATTGGTATTTAAATATGTTTAATACATATCTTGGTATTCTTATAATTTGTTCATATTTTATCGGTATTTTAGTAATCAATAAAGTAGTAAAAATTGTTGATTTTTAGTAGTAGAAACTCGTGGAAACCACAATAAATCGTATGTCAAAAAAAACCTTTTTTTTAAATTAAATTACTATGAAGTAAACAAAAAAAGTAAACGAAATTACTATGCCAATGTAAAATAAATATATTTAAGCTTTTTAGTTAATAAATTAGAAAAATTGTGACCTGTTGAAACAGTTTTTTGTTTTTTGTTTTCCTGAAAATTTTGTTTTTGGACATGCAACTTATTGTGGTTTTCACGAAGATATATTTCAATATATCAGGTATTTTTTTATTAATATAACATACACCATGAAGTATATTGAAAATAAATAAATATCGTGACGCCTTCCCTATTGGCGGGAGTCCCTTTATAAGGGGTTGGCCAGGCCATCTTGGCCTTTACGGGAGAATATAGTAGAGATGGTTTCCCAGGCCACCACACAGCAATGAGTACTTAAGATCTAGTTTGCTAAGCTAGATCTACCAAGTGACTCCGGTGCCGTGAATCGAACCCGGGAGTCTTTACTCACGAATCCGTTACACTAACCACTCGGCCACAAGGCGACTTTATATTATATATATATATATATTGAAAATAAATATCCACAATTAGCAATTATTCCTAAAATGTGACTATTTTAATGTCATTTTTTAGCATTATTTATTGCAATTACAATACAAGCGCTCATAATAAAATAAACCGTGGATTTAGCGACTGTTGAAAATGTTAGACTTTTTATAATAATTTCCTATTCTAATTCGGTCAAAACGCTAGATGATATATTTGTAATTGGAAAAAGCTTTTTGGCGTGGAGCGATTGGGGTTAAAAGAATTAAAACTATATAAATTTCATTGATCTTCTATACAGTTTCACTTTCTATCCGTTATTTGTACTGTGGATTGTGAACTATAATATTTGTATACTGTCATCATTTAATTTAACGGTCCTTTGAAAAGATAAATTTTATTTCCATCCATCTGCACCAGACGTCTATTAACTTCGTCCAAATTTCAGAATGAAAATTCAACAATACACATTTACACCTGTAAATTGCATGTCGCTCAACCCAGTACAGGGCAACAAACTTTTTAGTTACTATTTTAACGGTCTGTATTATTTTGCTTAGAAAACAAACACTATAATATTTTATAAATGATGTTGGATATTGGGTGACCTTTAAGCTTTGTTATAAAATATATTTGACTATATGTATTGGGAAAATCTAAATAAATATCGAAAGTTACATGCCATTAACATTTAAGATATTTGATATGAGCTCCTTTATAAAAAAATATGAATATCATCGTTATAAATTTTTATTTTTTCGTTCTTTGAAATTGTCAACACTTTTAAATATATAATTTGTTTTTTTCTCCTCCTATTGACGAAGTGCGATATTTGTATAATTATTGATTGTATTATATATACGGTGGACTTTAAACTATTTCCCTCGCGTCTCGCCTTCGTTTAGTCCGATGGACGGACTATCACAAATAATAGTCCAAGTCCAAGTAGCAATTGCTAAAAACCAGTAGTTGTTCAAGAAAAACGCATGTAACTTTTATTTCATTATTGATATTGTTATCAAATTTTATATTCTAATAAAGAGATAAATTTCCTATGTAATGAGTTTTACTTCAGATTTTTAAACCCATTAGAACATTATAAACGTTATTAGTAAAGTTTAAAATTGAGATTCCCAACAATTTAGTCCGATGGACTTAGGCTGTTATTAGCGCACGCCCTTCATTTGTTATGTTGAATGGTATTGTGTGGATTTTTATATACAATGTACTAATATATTTCATAATTTTTATTTTATTTGCATATTGTCGTGGTGTTCATCGTGGGAAGAGTTTTCAGTGGTGTAATTTTGATGCGTTCAGTGTAAAAATATCGTTACGGTTAGGGCTCGTGGCGAATGGGGTCATAGTACGATAGAATGCGTATATTGCGTTCCCGGTTGTCGGTAGGGAGTGTCAGCTGTTTGCCGCGTTGGTATGGGTGTGCAGTGGTTTCATCGAGTACGTATTTAGAGAGTAGTGTGTGTGGCACGCGTGTCTCGTGTTGCAGGTGCCTGAACTCTGCCTCAGATCATTGACTCTGGCTCTTCGTCTGCCCCGCCATCTTCTTCACCTCATCATCCTGGTCCTGCGTCGACCACTACCCGACAATAACTGATCAGATACTTACATTTTTAAATACGCCACCCACAATCACCTGCTTTTCATTCTATCACGTCACGTGACTCGACACACTATTCGAAAATAGAACAAAATGCATCAGCGCCTGGGAAATGCGCCGCATTATGAGAGAATATTGTTTTAAATATACATACATACAATTATTCTGCAATCATAAGCAAAAACACAGTACATAATTGTCAAGAAGGTGATTTAGGAAAGCTTAACGTTTTTTTAACTGACCAGAATTTCAAGTAATATAAAAAATAACCATGCCATTCTGATTCTGATTGTATTTTTTTGTTAATATAGCTTTTATTGTCTATAATTTAATACTACAATTCACGTTTAGTTTAAATAAATCATTCTCATGTTAGTTAGAGACAGATTTATATACTAGTTGCATTGTTTCATCAATCATTGTCAAAACTTATTTTACTTTATATATATATATATATATATATATATATGCTATATATATATATATATATATATATATATATATATATATATATATATATATATATATATATAATTGTCATCTATGATTAAATAATTATGAAGTTGAATTAGTTTGGCTTTGGAATCGAAATGCTCTTTATGCCGCGTTTGCATTACTTAAAATTAATAAGTAACTATTTGGTCACATTATTAATATATTTAATTTTAAATCAAATCATCAATTAGCAATTAAACTTGTGATGAATGTTAAAAAGCGCGTCTTCCGGTTAAATCAAACACCGATTTGAATTGATCACATTTTTAAAATATTTATATTATTTTTATTATATTGATGACTCAATGAGGTATGTTTAATTGTAGTTTTTATTCAAATTTCAATCACTGAAAATTTCGATTTCCGGCATTGTAAACTGTGCGCTTTGAATTATAACTCCCATTTCCCCGTCGTTCATAATTACATAATGCATGTCACATTGAAGGAAATTGTCAAAATGTGTTGCTTGACCTGTTTTTCTATTTATTTAATATCCCCCATCTTTGTGAAAGTCATGTTGGTATCTAAAACCACATAGTATAATAAAGTAGAGAAATTATTGTTATCGTACCTATGACGTATTGTGTGATTGAACACAATGTACAATTCTCACGTAGAAAGAGGCGAAACGAAGAAGAAACATGTACGAAATATGCCAAATAGTTCTGTAGACATTTATTGGCTGTAATTAGCGAGTGTATTCATTGATTTTCGTAATAATATTCTATAATATGATGTGGTATAGTGTATCGAGCTGGTCATGCGATGGTGCGTGTCGTCCATCTTAGTTGGTAATGGCTGCGCTATTTGTAGTTTGGGGTGTTGTTCCATGTGAACGAACTGCCAGGCCCAACTCTATTATCTACAACTTTACAGTCAACTCACATTCACTATTTATTATCACTAAACATTATTGGATAGGTCTTAATAATGGCCAATTAGCACCCACGCCAATCGCAATAGATATTACATTACCCATCCGAAATAAATATCAAGTAAAACAATTAAATCATTGGGAAATCGGTTTGATTTTAACAAATTAACCAATGTAATTCCTCAGGGGATTAGAAGCGTGGCTACAAATACTGTGGCCATGGGTTCAAATCCCACTCAAGTAAAAAAAAATTAAATTTATTTGATCGGTTATTACGACTGGGAGATCGGGAATAATATTAATAAAATCCCGATCTATCGTCTTGATACAAGTTTACTCAGATTTCCTGTATTGTAAGGTAAATACTGATTATTAAGTCGGTGACCTTTGTAACTAGTAAAGGTTAAGATCACCGAGGAAAAAATGAACAAGTTGTTGTGTATAAAAACCCTCTAAAAAATAAATAAAGCTCCTCGGGGCGTCAATAAAACATCTTATGAATTAGGTGTACAGAATATATAAATCTTTTACCTATAACTAATATGATAATAACATTTTTATGTGACATTAGAGATACTTAATATAAAGTATAGGGAAAAAATAAAAAACCCATTTAAATATATAACGCATGTATCAACATGCATTTAATGTACACATTGATTATCAAATCAATGTGTACATTAAATGAAAACCAAAATGGTTGCACCCGAATATTATCGTTTCAATTTCAATTTTTTTTATAATAGCGAAACACAAAAATATTATTTATTTTCTTTTTTCCTTGAAAACTGTAAGTTTGAATATATGCTATTGACTCACTTGTATAAGCTGAAATATATTAATTAGAGCGAGTGTTCTTTCTAATTGAACGAAAATTAATATTCCCTTTCCGCATATAACTCTGTCCAGTTCTAAAAACATGTACTTTCCAATAAATATGATAGATATGAAATTATTTTACATATAATTATATTATTGTATCATGCTGCAGTACCTCTAGAGCACTACGGGAGATCCCAAGTCGCAATGATGATAATTGCAATGAAAAAGAGTAATTGAATATTCGTCTGAATAGGCACATATATGGTTAGAGCTTTGTTTAGAATAATCTGCTTTTTTCAATCAACACCATTTTTTAAGTGATGATTAATAAATATCTTTTGAATACTTAATGGCATTCCACTATAAACAGGAAAAATAACCTAAACCTTTACTTATTGGATTATTTTATGATGAAAATGTTGATGATCTTATTAAGCACGTGCTTTGGCAAAGGTCATTCGATACTCTGAGTTTGTTTGATATATAGTTTATTCTGTGTTCGGTGCAATTGAACTATCATTCGACCTTCCAGTAACCCGGCGATATAATCACCAATGACCCGTTGTTAAGTGTACGTATCTGCCAAAATTGATTTTTGCCTCGTCTGTTTTAGCCGTCAGGGTTTATTTACCTCGTTCGATCGATAAACATCAAGTCTGTGTCTCGAAGACTTGTGGACTTTGAGCAAACTATGTTATATCGTTGCCAAAGTGATTGATAACTATTTCGTACATGTGTATGTATATATTTGTATATAAAGTAAAATTGCCAACTTTCCCACATTCCTTTCAGACTAGACAGCGAGTCTCAAAGCGCCTGAGGTCTATTTCGTATAATATTCTCTTTCTTACACTCCCTGTCTACGAACCATTCTATGTATGTATGTATCCATTGAAATAAATACATACCCTGGTCCTGAAAACTTCATATACCTTAAGCATCCCGTGGGAATAGTCAAATTATCTAACGACATCAATGATTTCTTATTCAATTTTAAATATTAATATATCTCATCAATAAAGATTCCAAATAATAGACTAACACCATTGTTTATAACGGTGAAATTACGATTTTACGTTTATTCTTGAAAATAATTATAATGATTAAATATTTTAAATAGATTTTTCAGTAAAGCGTACCCAAAGTTAATTGGTAATACTTAGAAGTAAGAAGATATAAATATGTGTAATAAGTGTATTATAAGTATTAAGGTATAAATATATTAAGGTAGTTTTCACACCAATGTGATTTTTTTATTTGAATGGAAAATGACGTTTTTTGTTTGTATGTTAGAAATAATCGTCTATGTATTTAAAAATATTACAGGATATTTTTTAGTCTGTATAAAGGTTATGTTACTTAATTGTGTGTAGAATGTTTAATCTGTGACTTGAAGAATACTAAATTAGTACTTTCTCCTCCATAATATTTCGACCAACGCGTTGATTTTTCTCTTTCATGTCTTGTTTTGTTTTTATATATATTTAATAGGTAATTTTTATATATAAGACTTGTATATGATTAGTAAAGGAACAACCATATTAAGGTCTAGTGATAGATGACCCGTTTTATGTTATTATTTTATAGTATACTAGGGTATATATTTTAGTCACACTGTGACTTTCCACTCAAGTTTTCACAATAAGGAGTTTTTCAGCTTTATAAATCGTTAATCATACTACTTTAAAAAAAATACATGTGTCCATTCAATCAGTAAGTTTTAATTCATGGTAACCTTTAGTATGTTTGTGGGATTTTAAAATGAAATTTCTTCTACAATAAACATTTTTGTTAAAAGCATATCTAACCGATAAGCAAATGTACGATTTTCTATAATTTTGACAAAATATCAAATTTATATCATTTGTATAGAACTAGTTTAATAGTAAATATAAATTACATAGTTCTGTTTGATTATTTGTGTTTAATCAATTGCTTTAATTGCTGTTTAATCAGTTTAATCAATTGCTTCGGGTTTCATTTTTATGGACGAAACTAAGTCTGGATCTATAATTCGATCTAGGTTTAAAATTCAAACCATACTTGGAGTATTCATATATGTAGGTACATATTTGTTGCAATTATTGGTTAATAGCTTTTATATAAACACATAAAACGATTTGTATATATACACAATACGATAAATTCCCCTTGTATTTGATGTAAGTGCTCAAAGTGCAGTGCCTCAATATTTTGCCTTGTGACATAAATTTATGGAAGATTGCACTAGTCGATATGTATGATAGTTTGATTCCTGATTGGCTTTGGCAATAAATAATGCAATTAAGCAGATCTCATCTCATATAAACAATAGGGGGGTTTGTCATTTAGTTTGTTATCTTGAAGATGCGATGTATGAGTAACATATGGGCGAGGCAATAGCCATGTTTCCTCTTCAGCTGATTAGTTTTATGGCACATCTGCTCACTTAACCACTAGAATAACCAGAGTATAAATACAACCAGTGGAGGTCCATCTTCAATAAAACAGTTGGCTGTGTAGAAATACGTATACAAATCGAAAACACTTCTCTATTCATGTAGTGACTGTTTGTCAACACTCCGTTAGTGTTTTTAATATAAGACTTAACAGTACATACAATGTTTTACTGTGAGAAAGTGCACTTAGTAGTATTCGTAGGCAGGCATTTATCCGGTTTCCTTCGTTGCTATGATCATCATTAAAATTAACAAATGAGGATGTACTTCATAAAAGGAACCGGCTCATACTTATGATCTGCGTAAGTCCCTTAGTTTTTTTTATAATAAATTAAAGTGAAAACAATGTTACTTACAATAAAAATGAAAGTTATTTGACGCGTGGGTCGTAAATAAGATCCGAATTATTATGAGAAAGTACTGCGTTTTTTGTATATTTTTTGTTATGTATACAGAGTTGTTCCTAATTGAACGAAAATTAATATACTATTTCCGCATATGAGTATGTTTCGTTCTAAAATATCGAGGGTATACTGCTAAAATGCACAAATGCAAATCGGATATTCAATGGGACTAATATGTATTTCTTATATGCATGTTCAAATACATAAAAAGCGGGGATGAAAGATTTTCAGTAGAATTGAAAGTCTTTTTCGATTTTTTTCTATTATTATTTTCTTACTAAATTTAATATTTTGATCATACATATTTTAACCGGCCAATTTACAATATATGGATTGGGTATTACATTTCAAGGAATTTCTGCTACACTTACAAAACAAAATTAATCCTTAAATGTCAACAATTTAACATGTGCATAATAATGAATGATTTTAATACTTTGAGTTTATAAAATATCGAGGGTATACTGCTAAAATGCACTAAGGCATATTTTGAGTTAGGGATGCATTTATATATGTTTTTTATTACTTTATCTACTGCCAAAACGCACTTAGTCAGATATATTGTTAGATTAGATTACTTAGTTAGATATATTGTAATTTAAAAAGCTACGAACATGAATTTTGCCTTTATCATTTAATAATTAATATATTTTAAATGGAGTATGTACTGTCATAATTCTGCATTAACTATTAAATAACAGAAATAAAATTAAACTGATTGAAAGATATACACGGTATTGTACGATTTTCATCAAAAACCATCAAAATTTTTATAATTATATAAATAATAGTTTCTTTGCATGAATTATATGTATATTCGCCATTATCACAAAACTATGAAATATGACCTAGTGAATTTTGGCAGTATATCCTCGATATGTAGTTTCCAATAAGAGATGAAATTATAAACATGATTCATATGTGGAAAGAGAGTAATTGAATATTCGTCTGATTCGGAACATCCATGTATGTTAGTCGTTGGTTTTCGGAATTCGGAAGGTAATTTTGAGTATGTTTAATATAGAATGCGGTGTTTTAAGAGATATCAAATGACCGTTTATTTTGTTGACTACAAACCACACGTATGAATAAATATAGAATGTGGTTTATTTTAGTGTTGTAATACGGAAGAGAGATGAACGTATTGCAATGGAGAAAGTCAAGTCCGAAGTGGAGGGACCTGTTGAAGATCAGCCAAGTAATGCTGGCACTACAAACCATTTGGATTCCGTTACGTTATATTGTGTACATACCTCACCACACTATTACCATACTAAACTATGCTATTCATAACACTTATATTATCTATTTCTATAAACTTTGACTTCGACTGAGCTGTGAACGAAAAGAATTCTATTTACACATTGTTTATGTTGTATTATTCCCATTTACACCTAGCACTGAGAGACACTGTTCATGGAAATTATCTTCCGTATATGTGGAGAATTAGTTTAGAATACGCTGTATTTTATTACAAACAATAAAAATTTAATACGAACAGTTTTGAATAAGTTAGTATGTAATGCGTTTACAACTACAGGGTGGACTTGGATTAACTGAGAATATTTTAGGATGCGGTAGGGTATCGCAAGAATAAGTAAAAAAATATATACATTTTTTTCGCTTTTAAAAAAATATTATTAATATTAATAGTGCTTTTAAAAATTTAAATTATAATAATGTATGTATGTAAATAGATTTTATATAAAATAAAATTAAGTTAAATAAAAAAGGTGTAGGAAGCAATCATTTAAATGTTACTAGATAAGGTCGCTCCTAAACGTGCCCTGTAGGTGGCAGAATTGGTGGAAAAGAGATTGCCAAGGTGCGCAAATTTGTTGCCAGTTTTTTTTTATTTAAAAAAAATATAGTGCTTTAGGGCTACCATCTTGGCATCAGTTGATTCTGTGAAGTACTCCGTAGTGACTGTCGCGTGTGTATTGTGTCTGTTAAATATATAATTAATGTCTTTAATTGTTCACCACCTCTTAAAATATTCTCAGTTAATTTAAGTCCACCTGTATAATATAAATTCCATAGATATAAACATTAGATATCGCATTGCATATAAATAATTCGTGTCAATTTCGTGTAAACCCGTATTGTTGCACTCTTTACTCCAATTCGATAAAGGTATAAGTGTGTCTCCCTCACTCAACACATTTCTAGTGGCCCCTGAGAGTGGCTATGACAATATTTTGGCGATTCATTTATAATTATTAAAACCCAATAATAATTAAAACATCTTAAAGAAGTAGTCAGTGGTAAAAACTGAGCCTAGATGTATTTGAGTGTATGTTTGAGTCCATATGACATGTAGTAACAATGCATTTACCCATTTTACTGTTAAATATAACTGAAGATATGAAGAGAGATGTTTACAGTATAATGTTTGCCAGGTAACTCATGTTTTTGGTCACTTGATCCACTTGAACTAACCACGCATTTAGCCACTTATGTTTATATGTTATGTTTATATCTTTGATAACTTCTAAAAGTCTTATTTTTAACATCACACCTAACCTACCACAAGCTGAAAAACGATGAACCTTTAGTAATAATTTGTATGTCCTTTAAACTAGTTTAGGTGGTATTAGATCCAATAATTAATTTGCATTAAAAACGATTTTACAAGCGGTTAATAAAAATCTGTCATTTTTTTCCTTGTATACATACATATATGAATGATGCGTGTTTGTCAATGTTGCCCGCATACAAATGATATTAGAAGGGCATTTGGAATTTAGCACATGATAGACACTTGTTTAGTAACTATCATGTGTTTAGAATGATCAACAGTAATCATGCTCATGGCCATTACATACTTGTATCTATCTATCATGAACACTTAACTCTGCGGAGAAAGTTTAATTGATCTCCGCTACCAAATCAACTTGCTCGACTGTCAAAATACTAAAGAAGGTATTTAATAATTCTAAACACGCCAACGGGAATATTAAACAATTTGATTAAATGTTGTCAGTGACAGTTTTCAACTGTAGAAAACTAAATTATTAAACTGAATTATAAAAGATTGAAAATATATATAAAAGCCAGTATTTACAGTCGCAAATTTCAAACTAATTTCCATCGAAGTTTCGAATCAGTTCAGAGCAAGAGTTTAAATTGATCGTCGACGCATTGTATAGTGAAAGTTCAATTAAATTGGCAAACGATATATATATATATATATATATATATATATATATATATCTTTCTATATAAAATATCTAAACATGAGTAGCTAAATGCGTGGTTGGTTCAAGTGGATCAAGTGGCCAAAAACATGAGTTACCTGGCAAACATTATACTGTAAACATCTCTCTTCATATCTTCAGTTATATTTAACAGTAAAATGGGTAAATGCATTGTTACTACATGTCATATGGACTCAAACATACACTCAAATACATCTAGGCTCAGTTTTTACCACTGACTACTTCTTTAAGATGTTTTAATTATTATTGGGTTTTAATAATTATAAATGAATCGCCAAAATATTGTCATAGCCACTCTCAGGGGCCACTAGAAATGTGTTGAGTGAGGGAGACACACTTATGCCTTTATCGAATAGGAGTGAAGAGTGCAACAATACACAGGATAAACAAAATTACACGAATTATTTATACGCAATGCGATATCTAATGTTTATATCTATGATCGGAAATAATTGCAAGTAAACCATAATACGAGGGAATATTTTTTCAGTTATTTTGCTAACGGCGCCTTTAATGAAATTCATTTATGCTTGGAATTACAAGGAAATTGACGAATGATATGAATAAATACTCAATCGTATTCCGGATGCTTATTTTGCATGTCATGTTTCTTGAGGTTTAAAATCTGTGGTGATTATTTTCTAAAGGTTATATATACGGGTTCATTTGTGAGAAGATTACGTTCCCTTGAAAGAGTACGGTGGTATTTTTCAGTGGGCGTTGTTTTAGATTTCCCTAGTGTGTGCTCGAGATGATGGCAACACTGGGACCAGAGGCTAGGCTAGATAATAATGGCCGGTGGTGTTTGTGGTCGTCGTGTTGCTGGTTTGTTATGAAACAGAATGGCCAAGTATGTCAGGGTCGGTTGCTGATGCTGCTGCTGCTGCTGCACCATACAACACCTCTCCATCTGGTTTTCTATACATATATAATTATTATGCGCAGTTTGTACCTTCATTAGTTTATAATCTGCAGTTCACTTGCTTGATGAAATTTATAGCAGGAGCAAAATATTCCAGACTGTTTACATGAGGGTAAAATTGTGCAATGCACTTTCATATGTACATGCATACATATATCGACTGGAACAATGTGGCAACACTGTGGAAACTTGTTAAGGAAGACTGATGGTGCCATGGGGATTATTTTATGATCTTAATAAACTACTTCCTATATTTT
>JAGTTH010006228.1:0-15637 GCA_022606485.1 Agraylea sexmaculata | reverse complement strand
ATATATATATATTATTTGTCAATTTCAAAAGATTTACTTTATTTCTTATAGATATTCAAAGTGATAAGATATTTATTAAATGTAATTTAAAAAAATATTTTTAGTTATTTAGAAACTATCGTTGTAATCCTTTTAAAAATATTCTATAATACATAAATAAATACCTACAGTATAAATGAATTGCGATGTGCTAATATTTTTTTTTTATATATAACTAAATATTTATTTACCTACAATATATCTATAGAACTAGGCTTAGTTATTCAGAATATGTAAGTATTTTGAAATTGAGGGAATATCAAAAGCATCTTAATAGTTTGTTCTTGTATAATCTAAGTTGAATAAAGTCATTTTAGGTACACATTTATTATTTTTTTATTGTGAAATTGCTGAATATGGCATATTAGATTATATAATTAGTCCTCGTTAGTAACAATACTGATATTAGGTATTTTGAATATTCGGTATAGGCAAACACTTCTTAGAATAGGCTTTCAATATTAGGTTACGATTGAATCGATGTCTCTTTAGACAATATGTATGTATATATTTGGGCCCATGGTGTTGTTTTATTTTTAGTCGAGCAGAACAGTTCCGTGTGATATATTTGAAATCCCCAAGTTATCTGGATACGAGTTGAAATAATTAATGAGCAGCAGTGCAGAGTATGCAGTAGTAGGTATCATCGGATCGATATAGTGTGGTGGTGGTAACAGCCACCGCCTACTAAATCTCCCTTACTCGATCCCCCCGAAACAAGGGATGGTGGGCCTGGAAAAAATTTACCCTGCTACGACTATTGCCCTACCCTGCCCGCACTAAAAATCGCCAAATACACTCTCTTTAAATAAGCAACCATTCGAAATTCTTACGGTCGACCCCTCTATGTATGCTTTATGTCTATTGCTTTATGAATGTAAGAAATCACAATCATTAGTTCGCCAAAACATTTTTATACTCAACTTACGCAAGTTTAATTCACACATAACCATTATATAATATCTCAGATTTTAATTTTATTCACTACTTGGTATCTAAATGATACTAGACTAACCAACCAAGCCAGTCAAATTCAACCAGCGTAATATTTTAGGGGATAGGACGCGTGGCTACAAATACTGTGTTTATGGGTTCAAATCCCATTCAAGTAAAAAAAAATATTTGATCGGTTATTATCACTGGGAGATCGGGTGTAATATTAATAAAAGCACGATCGATTGTCATGATCCATGTTTACTCTGATTTCCTGTACTGTCGGTGACCTGTGTAACTATTAGAAGGAGTCTTAATCCTAGATTTATAAATAGAAAACTCCCTAGATTTCATATATAATTTACCTATCTGTACCTATTTTTATATTCAATCAATTGGAATAACAATGGCTATTAGATCAAACTATCCTCCAGCATAAAATATATTAATTAATTTACTATACAGGATGTATAAACCCTTTTTTCGTATCTCATATTTTTGTAGAAAAAATTGACTGGGAGATCGGGAATAATATGATTAAAATCGCTATCGATCGTCATGATCCTGGTTTACTCTGATTTACTGGATTGTAAGGTCCTGTGTACTTAGTAATAGTTAAGATCACGAATTAAAACCTTGTTGTGTCTAAGAAGCTCCTCGGGGCGTAAATAAATAAGACAATAACAATAGGTTTAGCTTTTATTTAATATACATATATGGCATACATTTTTACATAATATCCTTATAAATAAGCTTCTGATAACAATGAGTTTTACTCTATATTTAACTTAAAAACATTCTGGTGAGTTTTAACTACTTATTTCAAAATATAACAATAATTCCTTAAAAATGTGAAAATCTGTCAAAACCTTATATTCTTAAAGCCAGGGGTTAATTTTTATAAAATTAGTTCTTACCACTGAAGATTTTTTTTTGTTGTATGTATAATGTAATAATATTTTTTTGTCATGTTCATATTGACACTAATGATGATTTTTTATGCATAATTTAGGTCTGAAAAATTAAGATAATGAATATTTATAGCCCATTAATTTATGTATTTTTTAAGGAAAGTTCCACAGTAATTTCCTCGTTAAAATTATCGATAGCTATAAAAGTTAATAAAGTGGTCTTAATGATATCCCCATAACTCTTGTTAACTAAATTTCGACCTGTTGAAGTAAAAACTACAATGTTTACTATTTTTATCGTTCATTCATGTAAGCTGAAGTCTTTTTATAAATGTGAGATTCTCGATTCAATAATAAACAACAACAGGTCATATTGTGGCTTCACTTTCTGAACTGGGTGATTATATTTTTAGCATGAGCTCTCTTTGCGAAGTTGTTATTGAAATTAGATATGGTTTGTGAACTTGGATGACAGCAAAAACTTATAGATGGATAAAGATATTCCCAGTTCTTCGTCATCATCCTCTGTCACTTATTAATTAGTTTTCTGACGACGTTTCGCATTAATTAATAAAATCAAAACTCGGGCTCAACTTCAATCAATTCCTCTTTTCCGCAACTCTGCACTTCGTCTCACCAATTATCATCCAGGCACTTGTACTTGTCCACTTCTTCAGATTTATCTATAAAATATCCAAAAATCCTATCAAAATACAATTTGTACTTATAATTGATCCAATTACCTATCGCTAACAAGTATTATTTATTGTTTCAGGTAAGCCCTCATACATTTCTAATTTTATGGTGTAATGAAAAACTCGAAGTAAGTAAAAATAATCTCTTCTTTAATTTCTGAACGGCGCAATCTGCAAAATTCTCATTTTTTATCGAATATTTCAATTGCAAATGAAAACATCGTTCAAAGCTATTGATTTGGTTTTCTTTCTTCTCGTGTTTGCTTCTCCACTTTCTCGTTCATTTTCCAATTAGTTATTCAATGCGTGGTGTATTAAATATCGTCATGATGAACTTTTACTTCAAAACTTGACGATGTAATAAGGGTATTATTAATTCTTTGAAGAGATGCACACAATTCTATTTACTTATTTCAATAAAAATCTGTTCATTTTTATACTGTTTGTGATTAAATGCCTTGTTAAATATTTTCATTCTTATTATATAAATACACACAATTAAGTATAATAAATTGAGTTCGTTCTTCTTCATGTCCTATTTGTAACATTGAGTGATAAAAAGGAATTCATACATCGCTGAATACTGAACAAATCGTTGAAAATACACTTTCATTGAAATCATATTCAGCTTCCTGTCGACCCAGTTTTTAAAAAGAAGACATTTTCGGGCTACGGGAGACATTTGCGAGATGCGCTGTTAAATCTTGGCCATTCATCAGTCAATAAGTGATCCCATTATGGTCCCAATTATGAGCAGGGTCTCGAAATATTGTCTAAAGGGGTTGAAAAGCACAGGGGGCGGAACTGTTTAATGATAACAGATGCTCCTTCTAACTCAACACACTTTTATTCCGCCCTTCTGCATTGTCTTACCGCCGAATTTACTACGTGATGCGTTTGCAACTTTTATAACCCAACAACTCCCCTTTCTTTTACATGAATCGTAAAATAAGCAATGTAAAAAAGACAGAGGCTCGATAATACCATTTCAATAATATAATCATGTAAAAAGCATACTTGAGCCTTAATAAATAAGAACTCACAATAGGCATTTTATTATTTTTGGATATGATTTACCTTTGCATTAAATATGAATATACAACCGCTGTTTATTTACAACGAAAAGATAACTTCAGTAAAATTTTTAGATGTTATTTGTTTAACATTATTTATTTCGAAACATCATAATTTGGTCACTTCATTTATATCTGCGTACTGCGTACATCACAAACCCTGGCATTTTTTATTTGTAATTAAACGAATTAATTAATTAACTAGTGGTAAGAGCACTTGACTGATGTCCTAGGGAATAAGGAATTTAATTTTTCAGTATTATTTCAATATAACACATTCGGTGTATTTTATAATTTTACCAGCGTTATAGCTAAGACGCGTGGCAACAAATACTGTGGTCATGGTTCATTTTTTTTATTGATTTGATCGGTTATTACGACTGGGAGATCGTGATTAATATTTAGAAAATCCTAATCGATCGTCTTAATCCAGGTTTACTCTGATTTCCTGTATTGTAAGGTAAATATTATTAAGTCGCTGACCTGTGTAACTAGTAAAAGTTAAGGTCACGTCTAAAAAGCTCCATCAGAGATGTTGGTTCTCTGTTATTCCAGACGACTGTTTTCTTTTAATAATAGTAAATAATAATTAAACGTTCTACAAAAAAATAATTACGTTTTATAAAAAAAATGCCTTCACGATTAGAAAAATACTT
This sequence comes from Agraylea sexmaculata, assembly GCA_022606485.1. Lineage (NCBI taxonomy): Eukaryota > Metazoa > Arthropoda > Insecta > Trichoptera > Hydroptilidae > Agraylea > Agraylea sexmaculata. Next base: position 11,330 of record JAGTTH010006228.1, on the reverse strand, counting down.
AAATGTCGTCCTTGTGAAGGAGTTCTTTCATTGTTATACAATTTTTAAGCAATTTGTAAAAATATTAATTTATATAACCCGTTTTATTATGTACAGTTGTAGATTGTTTTTTTTTAATTTGGTGGCATTTAAAAGTTTACAGGGTCAAAAAATTAAAGTGTAGAAAGTGACCTTGTTGTAATTACGTCACCATTGTGACATTCACAGAGCTCAGGTGATATTTTTTTTAATAACGCCAAGAAAGTGTCGGTGTGGGTTCTTTTCGTAGAAACGTATAAAATTATCATAAAACTCAGTAAGTTGCAGAGAGCATGATTTAGACTAAAAAGCCTGAGGGTTGGAGAAGAACAGGTGTGAAGGTGACGGACGGCCTTTGGAGCTTTATGAAAGTCCCACTTCCAATTTAATGGTCACCCTACGTAGCCTAGTCAATGCCCACGGGGATACTTTTTTTCATCCACCCAAAGTAAAGAACGATCCTAAAGTAATATTCGCATACATCTATATAATATTTAGTAAGAATATTTTAGGTGCAAGTAGTGCGCAATAAATGCAGTTAATTTCCCCAAACGCTTATTTAAATCTAATATTAAAATCTTTAAATATATTTTTCGTCAAATATTATTTATTTACACGCTTTATTAACAATTTATTAACAGGTATTAAAAATTTTATAAACAAATATTAATCATAAAAAATTAAATAAATGAATGAGAAAAAATATCTTTTTTGAGAGGGTTTTTTATACACGACAACGTGTTAATTGTCTGTATGTGATCTTAACTATTACCGAATTAATAATCATTATTTCTGGAACAAGACGATCGATAAGGATCTTATTAATATTATTCCCGATCTCCCAGTCGTAATAACCGATTAAATCATTTTTTTTACTTGAGCGGGATTTGAACCCATGACCACAGTATTTGAAGCCACGCTTCTTATCCCCTGAGCTATTGATTGTCTTTAATTTATTTATTTATTATGAAGGTTTGTACAAATTTGTGTTTTAGACACAACAACGTGTTAATTTATTGTCTGTCGGTGATCTTCACAAACACTACTTATAATATAATCGGTTTTTAGTGACAATGACATGTTAATTAATTGTCTGTCCATACAAATAATCCAGGAAATCAGAGTAAAGCTGTATCAAGGCGATCTATTTTATTAATATTATTCCCGATCAGCGGGATTTGAACCCATGACCATACTATTTGTAGCCAAGCGACTTATCCCTTAAGCTATTACGCTGGTTATGTTATAATTATTTTTAAATAATTTCGTCGTGTTACAAATTATAAACTAAATACGCAAAAAAACCTAACAATAATAATTTAAATCGTTTTTTTTTCTTTGTTTAATTTGGTTTTCGGGAGTTATTATTTAATAATTTTGTTATATAAAACAAAATATTTATTTAAACAAATTTTGACTACTTTTAGGCGTTACTTTATGAGCGTCCGGTCTGATTTTTAACCTACATCTTGTTAGGGACGGCAAAGGTGTTGCGTAAATTATAGCCTTCGAAAGCCTATTTTATGAGTAAAGGCCATAGACGAAAATTAAAGTGAATATTAAAAATGGTAGTGTGTGGATTTATTGACGTCCTCGGGACATATCGGATATGGCTGGACCCATCGGGACCTACAACTCCAAATTGGTGCCCCAAAAATATACCAATCCACCAAAAATGAACTATGGTTAATATATTCAGACCGTTACTTTCCGAACCTCAAATTTATTACAGCCTTTATCAAAGACACAGACAAATGAAATATCGAACTTCTGATAATATTATAATAATACTTTGCTGATAATATCAAATTTATACGCAAGCTCGAACACCGAAACTCTAAATTAGAATTTCAAAACATGCATATCGATACGCGATAATTTTAATTCTCATAAAATACCATGTTATGTGAAACAACAGATGATAAGACGATTTTATAAAGTACCAATTTCTTCATTAGTTATGAATATATACTGTTTGGTAATACAATACATCTTAGGAGCTAAACTAAGGTGTACAGAATATATAAATATTTGTATCTATAAATATTTTCTTTTAGAATATTCATATGGGATTCGATGTAAAATAATGTATGTATATCTATAAAATTACCTTTCATTAGAACTCGACTGGAAGATTTGAATAATATTCATAAAATCCCGATCGATCGCTTTGATCCAAGTTTACTCTGATTACCTAGATTGTGAGATTAATGCTATTCGTTGACCTGTGTAACTGAAAAAGTCTTTTGGAGCGTATAATTTTTTAATTAAAATATTACAATTTCTTTATTAAGTATGAATACAATAAATCTCAGGATTTCGGATTACAGAGTATATAAATATTTTAAAGATCATGGGAATCTTAATGTTTATTTAATATTATAGATAATATTAAATTATAAAAATAAAAATGTATGTGTTAATTTATTGTCTGTCGGATCTTAATAATTACTATATTTTTAAACATTCACCGCAAATTTAATTACTAAGTAGGTAAGATATATTAATAGTATAGCCAGATTGTTACTTATTGAGTTATCATAACTTTGAGTATTGTTTTTTTATTAAATAAGTGAAAAAAGTTTTCTGGTATACTAGAAAACCTACAAGTCTAATAGAGCTTTTTAAGAGGGTCTTTTAGAGAGGAGTTAATTGTCTGTCGGTGATCTTAACTATTACTAGTTACACAGGTCACCGACTTAATAATCAGTATTTACTTTACAATATAGGAAATTAGAGTAAACGTGGATCAAGACAATAGATCGGTATTTTATTAATATTATTCCCGATCTCCCAGTCGTGATGTTTTACAAAAATATGAGGATAAATACACTTTGATCCAGTAAATTATTTAATATATTCTATGCATGAGGATAATTTGATCTATTGGCCATTTTTATTCCAATTGATTGATTATGAAAATGTACAAATCATTAAATTATATATGAAATCGTCAATGAGAATGTATATTGACGAGCATATAATGGTAACTAGGGAGTTTTCTAATCATAAATCTTGGATTAAGCCTTCTTGTTATAACATTGTTCATGCTCGATAGTCGGGTTCTCCATTCATCGGCCACACGCGTTATTATTTCAATATGAATGCAAGTTATCGACTTCGTGGAAAACTCGGCAGTTACAAGTTCTCCATTCTAGAAGCGCACAATATCTTTGTCATGATTTCTGATGACAAAAGCTGTTCGCAGATGTGACGGAACTGCGTACAATCCGATGTGTCGAACAATGGCTACCGTGATTGGTATGGTAATTCAGTGCACAGCCAATTATTATTCAACCACCATACAAAGCTGAAATGTTTTATTCAGCGACTGAAACCCTCGGCCTCTTGTCTCACCTGAAATTATCTCTAATTCACACGCCACCACTTTTCATATTGTGTTACATATTATATATCTAATCGTGATTCTAATAAATGACTTCATTTTCAACCCTACGGACAGATAATCATCTACGCGACCCCAATTTAAAACACCACTTCATTATACTTTTTTTTTAACTAATGATCTACACTGAATTAATTCACAATTATAACCGACGCTTATACACAGTTTTCTTAGATTTTTTACAAGTGAGAATATTAATTATGATTAATATTAAGTGATAGCGGCTTAGAATTATCAAGGAACAAATATAAAAACAGGCTACATAAATTAAATACAGGTAAACGTCGTTTTACGCTGGGTAAGACAACGGCGTAAAATGAACAAAAATATAATGGACAATAATATTTAATGTATTTTTATGTAATAATATTATTGTGGATTTATTATGGAATAAGAAAAATGTTTTTTAAATATATATATATATATATATATATATATATATATATATTACATTTTTTAATATGAATAAGTTTCTACAATGATTGATAGAACAATACATCTTTGGAAATAGTCTTAGGTGTACAGAGTATACGAGTAAAAATCTTTTTACCTATAACTAACATGAGAATAACAACAATAACAGCAGTATTAACAAAACAATTACAAAATGCTTAAAAACTAAATAACAGTTTGTTTGGGTAAAACCAGATTTGAGTAAGGTTATTATAATATTATTTATTGAAGGCACCAACCGTTGTAATTGTGAATCGGCGCATAACAACGTTTACCTGTATTTAGTTATAAAAAATATATTCCCTTTAAAACTAAATACAATTTTTATAATCCTCACGAAAACAACATTAATAAATTAACTATCAATAAAGCCAAATATTATGTTGTACTATATATATTAAAGAATATACATAATTTAATATATCTCACCGTTTTTTTTTGGACACGTCATCGGGTTTTATATTTATTAACTTAAAACAGACGTGTTTGAAATGAACAAACTTCATACATTAAAATGCGGTTCAGTCTTTAACTCAGTGTTTATCATACTTAATAATTAATAATGCTAAAATGAGATAAATAATATTGTAGAAGTTAGTAAGTTGGCAAACAATGTTGACAGGAAGCATACGCTGCTCCACGCTTGGCTAAACGACACACTGACTAACTTGTTCCTGTCTTCTTACTTTATTTATTACAATAACACTTTATTCTACAAAATAAATTTATTTTAACTTTCTGCCATCTCCATTCCGTTGACAATAAACACTTCATAGTCGTTTATTATGATACTTGAACAACGATACACCTTGACTAGCTCACATTTATTTATAACCATTTAATCGTGCAAATTCAAGAATCTTGATCTATTTACTACAACACAAATCTCATTACTTACAGAGACGTCCTTTATTTAGTCTCTCGTGTAAAAGCTTCAATTTCTCATACCTTTCCTTAAAGGAGGACACCCTAATTCTTACGCTAATACAAGGGTTGATACATTTATCCCCAAAGTAAATTTCTCCCCTTTCGCAGCCTCCGTATAATTTTACGACTTGCACTTTAACCACCAATTTTCACTTTCGCCAACGCACTGAAGTAGAAACTGTATATACACATATAATTTAATAACACTGATAAGTGATTAATCAAAAGATTGTAAATTGAGTGTTTAAGAATTCGAAGAGCTCATATACTATTCAATTGAAATTAACGAGTATTGTTCATAAGAAAATTCAAACCGCGAATCTTAACCGTCCGTCTAATCTGATGTATCAATAATTCAATTCCCGAAAAGCCAATGTTGGTAAAGTGGGAGCTTCGGGAGGTGAATTTTGAATCATTCAGCAACGCTAAGATAATCCTTACTCCATAAATGATAAACCTGGAACGAGACAGTCAACTTCAAAATCCGATTATAGAGGTTCTTTCCAGGTGGACCGGTCTAATGAAAAAATACAAATTCGAAAAAGATAAGCCAAGAAGCGAATTTCTTTTATCTCCTTTCATTCTCATGAGAAATGCTATTTTAGAAATAATGCTACTTTGGGTGAAGGCCTCACCGAATAAGGGATGCAACTATACTATAAAAAATATGAAATTTATAATATATTTTGAAATTTACTTATCTCGCATGGCTTATGCGGGGGGTGGCTATTCTATTTATTAGATTTTCTTCATCCTTGTATGTCTGCAGGTTCTTTTGCAAATTTTACGTGAAATATATTCATAAGAATATAATTGAATATGGCGCCTCGACGACCCCCTGGATGAGGGTGAGCCCATTTCTCCCTTATCAACTATATCATTCTTATCTAAGACCCCATGGGATAATTTCTTAACCCCCTTTCATTAAAAATAACGGAATACTTCAAGCCCTATGGTGCCTTTACCTACCCAAAAAATAAAATGATTATTTTTATAGTTGCAAAACATATTTGGTTAAGCCGTTTAATCGAATGATTAAAAGAAGTCTTCTCTCACGAGGTATTTTTTTTTCAATCTTACTGAATGATTTTAAGTAAATTAAATATTTACAACTACGTACATATGTATACCAGTTAAAATACCTATATATTGATTGTAATATACTAATCTAGCTACCGACTATATTTTTTTTTAATTTTATATTTTATTCCTAATGGTCTGTTATGGGCAGCATAATATGACACTGTCTGGCTACACTCAGCTTGAAAACCCCTGACTTCCTCCTCCAGGTAAACGAGCAAGCTCCTATTACGGAGTAATGAGATATGGAATATCCACCAGAAAACAGCTACCTTCACCAAACACACTTACACAATACTTTGCTCAGTCTGAGAAATTCAAACAAAAAAATATTTAAAAAAAAATGGTGTAAATTTGGTTATTTATTAGTTGTATGTGAAATTTTTAGAAAATATATCTTAACACATGTATTAATTTTATGTATATGAGGATTGTTATTTTTTTAACAAAATCATCAATACAAGTCATTTTATTGTTTTTTAATATTTAATGAGTAAAAATAAGTTTAGGGATAAAATATATATAGTATTTTTTGTATTACTGTAACTGATAAAAAGTCAAATCATTAAAATTTTATTAAATTTATTTTTCCCATATGGATTACTTACACATCTTCCTCATACATATTCTTATTGATAAAAAGTTATAATGTTGGTATATAATATACAGTGTGGAATTAACTAAAAATATTTAAAGGGGTGGTTAGGTATTGCAAATATAAACAAAAAAATATATTTCAACTTAAAAAAACACGCGATGGTCATTAGTAAGTACTTCACAGAAACAGCTAATTCGTATATGGTGGTCCAAACTCGATTCCTAAAGCACTATAAATATTTTCGATTATAATAAAAGTCTTCACCTCATATGAAAATGTTAGAACCAACAATTAATACTTTAAGGTCATATAAACCAATTCTTCAGCTAAGAGAATTATGTAGGAATGCTACTTATTTTAACTAATTAATTTTTAATATGTAAAATAATGTGGCAGCAGCCAGAGTATGACCCAAAATTTATTAAATATCTAAAATATGCGATTTACTTGATTGATTTAATATATATATATATATATATATATATATATATATATATATATATATATATATATATATATATATATATATATATATATCATGTCGTAGGCAAAGATCTGCATATGGTTTTTAATTGAATTGCATTGTGTGAGAGTTATAAATTACCTAACACAATATACGTACAATAGCGTACAGAATAAATACAATAAAACTAACGGGCTGTAACTTCCGTTGGTGCTACCTTCAAATTATTGTGCGCCACTGTCAAAGTGAAGGCTTTTGACAAACCAAGCATACAGCCTTGTCTGTCTCCACCGCCCCCATAACACCCCCATAACGCCACCACTGCCACCCCATACATACTCGTACGTACGGCTGCTTTGCTCTATACCACCCATTTTATACTTACCTCTTTATTTCTCATCCCTCTTGCATACATAATACCGTATATGTGTGAAAAACATACCCCGTTTGGAAATATGGCGGGCGTCAGTTTTGTCGCGTCAAGTAATTACTACGACAACGTAGTATTTCAACCCCATTTCCCACGATCGTATGCATTCTAAAAAAATATTTTGGAACACTCTTACAAATCTTAGTTCAATAAAATATTAATAACATTTAGAGTTCATAAATTAACATGGAAATAACTAAATACATTATCATAATTGTAACGAGGCGAATGAATAATTACTTACATCATGTCTTGAGATAATATGAAATTCCATCTATAATATTATGGTGTGTTTATTCCATTTGTTAATAAAGGCGGAAAATGGCTTCTTAAATACCGCAAATCACTGTGATTAGTAGTTTTAGCAGCTCATCTTGATTTTACCAACGTAATGGTTCAAATCACGCTTAATTCAAAATTTGATCGGTTATTACGACTGGAAGATCGGGAACAATATTAATAAAATACCGATCGATCGTCTTGATCCAGGTTTACTCTGATTTCCTGTATTGTTAGGTAAATCACCGACAGACAATCAACACGTTGTTGTATCTAAAAAACCCCCTCAAAAAAGACCCTTTCAATAAAAAGCTCCTCGGGGCGTAAAAAAATAAATAAATAAAATTTTGCCAGCAGTTATACAACGTTTTAAATACCTTGCAACAGCTAATACACAGAAAATTCTTAAATATATTTTTGTATGATTATTCTTTTTATCTAGGCGTAATCGCACATACAAATCCACGATGTGGGAATAAAAAAAGGATCGTTTTAAATATCTAACGAGCGGTAAGACGTCTTTTGGTGTGCGAACACGTGTCGCTGCGTTGGAGGGAAAGAAATATAGGAAGAGAAAATCCGCATGAGGGAAGAAAATCGAGTCTCTCTGGTAGAAAAAAAAATAAATAGAAGAGCGGGTATGCCTTCGACGAATATGTAATTTGTCATTTTTATTTGTCGCGGATATTGGCGTGTCCCGCGGGCGCATTTTGCTACGAGGCGAGGATTTACTAAGAAGCCTTTGAAATTTTAATGTATCGGTTGACTTGTCAGACTCCTCAGATTAACCCTCCAAGGATGAAGATTCCATACACGTATTTTACTGAATACAAAAATATTCAAAAATATTTTATTACACATCCCACTCCATACATTTTAGATTAGTGTACATTCTGTGTTATTTTTATCGAGAGATCTTTTTTGTATTAAAACAGCAGTTGTCAAGAATCAAATTTTTCAAGATATATTTTTATAAAGAAATGTATTGTAATATGTACATATTTTCATCGGCTCTTTCAAGCGATATGTGTGCTTTTCCAATTTTTTTTATTAATGGTATTAATTTATCTGGTAAAATTATAGTATATTTGTGCAATTGTTATTCCTCTTAGGTCTTCATTTGCATAAATATCTTTATAGATTTTTAAACCGAATAACTATAAATCAATTCATCTTACTCAGTGCACATTGTGAATAGAAATGTTACACATATTATATTATATTAATATTACTGATGGTGATGATACTTTGCGTTTTTTTTCATTCAACCGAAAAACATGCTGGTTTTATAAATACGGATGCATTTTAGATGCACAAATTCAAGATTATTGAAGAAATCAAAAATCATCCTAAATATCTGTATTCGAGCACTTAATTCTTGAAGGAAGCTTAAGTTTCACTAAGCCGTTTTCTCCCATGTGTACATTTTTATGTATGCAAATATGTGTTTCTTTTTATGGCATATCGGGCAATGTAGCTGTGTGAAGCGAAGGCCGGGTGAAGGAAATAAAATCCTCTGAAAAATCGAGGCACATAAAGCTACGGAGCTACGAGTGTACACTTGCTACGAGGCTACAGCTACTACGAGGCACACACAAGAAGAACTAACGTTTTCAAATTTGATTATAGCGTTCAAAGGCCCTATTCTGTGATACGTTCACATGTAAAAGGGAGGAATTCTTCGCTGCGGGGCGTCCGTTGGGAATTTTGCCGAAGGTGAATTTATTTCTTAAATTTCCCTTCATTACACTACTATTTTTCAGCGGCCTGTGTTGAAACTTTATTTCGATGCTTCGCCAAGACAAACGATAATATTTTCATTTTACCAGATACACGATCATCATTTGAAAAGACTCATATGAAAATCCTCATATTAACGTTGTTCCTTTATTTCTTATCGGAAAAATATATTTGATAAATATCCAAACATCCTGAACAGATTACGAATGTATGTGGATGTTCTACAAAATTATTTTTTATTTCTTCTATATCGATACTTTTTAACCTAATATATGTTATTACAATTGCATATTTTCTTAAATAGATATTTTATAATATTCATTTAATTGTTCACTTATCAAATCAGACATAAAGTTATAAAAATATATTTACAGCCATTTTGCATTCGCTGTGTTGATGTTTTATTCGTATAAAAATATGAAACAATGGTCAAAAATTGTTATTTATTCCTTTGAATTTAGCATTATATAGAATTTAGAGTAGAAGATTGTTTCTCACTAAGCTTTTAATAAATTTGTGGGAATATAATACAACAAAGAAAATCTCTCTTTATTTTATTGTAATCTATGACTTTATCACAACACTGTCACTGTATAATTTTAATATTTGTTTTCCCGTATTAAGTTTAATATTTGTATATAAATATTTCCTCAGATCCGATCTGTTTAAGATTTTAAAGTGGGTGGAAAGTATATTTCTTGAGATAATAAGATCTCATTGTGTTGGGCGCTAACGTGCCAAGAGAAGCGGCAATTCTTACTATGAGAAGCCTCCGAATTGCACGTAATAATATTCGAAAATAAGTCGGTTCCAGCAGGCTTTATTATTACTTCAGATAGAGCCTCTTTTGGCCGCTTTCCAGATATTTAGGTCGGTACGAAGATTTGCCCTCTTTCCAAATTAGTTGCCCCTATATATTATATATACGGACAAAGCAAATAATTCATCCGCTTTCCGCATGCCGATTGCAAAATCTACGCTGATTTAAGCACTTTTATGATTGTTTTTCGGAAATATGATAAACACAGAAGTGAAATACAATAAAATAAACATTGTAATGTATGCAAACTGTATATAATATTCATAGAAAAATCCATTATCGACGCAAATATTATATAACACATGAAATTGCTTTTTCATATTCATAACATTTTTTTTATTATCAATTGATAGAATGGTATATATATATATATATATATATAGTATATATATATATATATATATATATATATATATTTGAATTTGTGTTTAAAGATAACTTAGTTTAGCCAAAAAAATTTATATTACTATTTACAATTTGTTCACAATCTTTTGATTGATTTTTTATTTTAATTTTACATACGCCCCGAGGGGTTTTTACAAATTTTCGTTTTTTTAAACACAATAACGTGTTAATTGATTGTCTGTTGGTTATCTAAACTATTATTAGTTACACAGGTCACCGACTTAATAATCGCCTCAGTATTTAGCTTACAATACAGGAAATCAGAGTAAACTTGAATCGATCGGGATTTTATTCATCAGTCGTAAAAACCGATCAAATAATTTTTTTTAATGACTAGAGTGGTATTTTTAACCCATGGCCTCAGTATGTGTAGCCTTGTCTCTTGAGCTCTGGATTTAGAAACATAATTTTATCTTTGTTTTTTTTACATTTAATAAATTGTGATTTGTATTTCAGGTGAGCATAAACAACACAATATGTACCAAAGAGAGTAACAGTAAGTGTATTTGTAATCCATTTACAACAGTGTGGTAGTATATTCGTAGATCTGCATCTATTAGAGGAAGTGTACGGGTTCGAGACCCCATTTGGGCAAAATGATTCCAGCCTGGCCCTATGATTGATAGTGGCTCGGACCAGCTTTATCTCAAATATATGCGGACGTTGAAAAATAGCCACGAGGCCCTAAACCTCACACCATCGTTCAAAATG